>MJUU01043261.1:290857-310884 GCA_002080025.1 Modiolus philippinarum
GTGGTGCAAAAAAAATCCCTGTATATAAGCTCTGACTTTACACAAATATTGCAAATATTTTGTTGGTATTGATGTCATTGCCTTAATAACCTGCATCCTTTTTCCTATTTTAGATCTAGACCATAATTCTATTTATTTTACACCGCAAGTCATCTTCCATTCAACAGCTTGTCTTTTATATGCTAATAATAAATATAACTTCATTTAAAAGTTATATTTTTTCAACTTGATGTGTCAGAAGAATCAACTGACACTGAAATAGGATTTGAAAGTTTAGAATTATTAATCATATATTTGAATATCAGTATATTGTGATTCCTGATCCATATAAAACGTAAAACAGGCATTTGTTGACATGGTTGATGAAGTATGAAGTTGGAGACAGGATTGCACTAACTTCAATAAACGTAAAATAACATTTAGATTTTTAAGTGTAAATTAAACTTGGTCAATTTAGTAACGATGTACTCTAAGTAACTGAAAGAGTTAGATGTCTATCAATAATTGTACAACCCTAGTCCTGTACTTCAACTTTAAAAGTAGAATATTACGCCACTTTGTTTGTCGTGACTGAAACACGCTTACAGCTGACTTAATTTAGATTTCAAATTTCAGACAGTTTAAAATGAATCTGCAGGTTTGGCTTGACAATGTCCGCAAGTTTATCCTGAAGCTGGTTTTGATTGCCCATACAACCAGTTTTAAATCATAGTGCCATTTTGGTCCTGAAGCTTGTCTTGCTTTCCAATGTCAGCTAGCTTATCCTGTAGTTTTTGCTTGCCCCCATATCAATTAGTATATCTTTTAACTGGTTAGATGTGGCAATGTTAGCTGGTATGGCTTCCCAATGTCATAAGGTTTAAATGGTTTAGCCTACATGCTACTTTCAGTAGTTTGGCTTGCCAATATCAGATCTTTTGGTCTTAGTTTATTGTCTTTCATAGGCAAAATTATTTACAGCAGAAAAATTGTTTTCAAAAGTGTCTGTTACTATGTTTATAATAGCAATCAAACTTCTGATGGTTTCTTAATATAAATATAACAAAATAATCTACCAACATAGATTAAAAATTCAAATTAGAAATTATCTCCCTTTAAATGAGACACAAATTTCAATTTTGGTTTATCCATTAAATGATTTTGGTATCATTTCCAAAGGTACCACCTCCTTATGTTTGGGGGAAGATAATAAGGGTTTTGGCAACCATGAGGTGAACTGTTATATTGGGAAATTTTGAAAAAATTAGAAACATATTTCAGTTATCTCCCTTTACCAAGTTAGTTATATATGGTATAGGTGGAAATATTATTAAATTTCAATATAACAAATACATGTTTCTCTAGTTCCTGTCATGTTTTCACATTTCTTGAACAGTGGGAGAAATACGTTCCTCTATTTCCTGTCCTGTTTTCACATTTCTTGAACAGTGGGAGAATTATAGGTTTCATTAGGCCCTATCAAGTTAATTTGTAGATTCTCATCCACCTGTAACAAAAAATCTGGGGCGGGTGGGAGGGTTTTATTTTATATTTTTTACCGATTTTCACTAAAATTGATAGGAATTTAAAGAAAATTTTTGAATAATTGAAAATAAAAAGAAAATTGAGCATAGAAAAAATGGGGCGGGAGGGGATATGAATCTATGAATTAATTTGATGTGGCCTTATGAGTGAGGCTTGTATATCGCTTGTTATCAAATCGAGCTATTTAATTACACAATAATAATTAACGAGCTTCAGCAAGTTAATTATTATTTGTAATTGAATAGCGAGATTTGATAACAAGCGATATACAAGAATAACGAGTTGTGAAACCTATTTCTCTATGATAAACCATTCTGTCGTGTTCTCCCAATTATGTTAAGTTGGGAGAGTTTAGTTGTGTTCGTGAATACATTGAAGATTGATTTTGTAATTTAAACTTATCCTTATAATGAATGTAAAGTCTAACAATAAATTTTCCCCGTATATAAAGTAGAAACTATAAACAACGATACGTGTTGTAGATGTAGGAACTATGTTGCATTATAAGCACATGTACACAACAATCAATAGCAATGACGGGTACATGATTCCACCTGAGTGAAAGGTCGTTAAAGTTTTAAACATCCATACAGTAATAAAATTAATTTCTGCTTGTCAGTTGATTGAAAATGTTACGAATGATTTGTAATTAAATGTAGGTGTAAATTTCTCTGTCTCTGTGGTAACTGATTCTGATGTCAATTTCCACGCGTCAATGATCCCAATACACATTACATCATAACATCAACACAGAACACAGGAAGCAATTAAACTTATTTTTAGCAATAAAATAATTTATTTCAAGTGGCCAAAATATATTCAACTGTTTTGGGAGAATGAATTAATAGGTATGTACTCACGATGCTCATTTTTTCATTTCTTCTTCTTGACAATGGGATAAAAAATAATGCAGACGACATAATGCAATGAGCACGGAATTTAAAAAAGAATTGCCATGACGTTGGTTTGACCTGATGTGTGACCTCTAGAACAACCAATGAAAATACGGCTTAAAAGTTATCTAATCGTATGAAAGGCCAATGAAATTATGCACAAAAGTTATCACTAAGTGATACGAAAAATTATCTTCTCGTGTAAGAAATAGATATTGCTGCCACATCATAAGAGAAATACTTTTCTCCTCTCAGAGGGAATGTTGTTCTCGGCAACTTGATTGGATGAAATTCAATTATGACATCAAATATGTTTGCCGTTTTCCAACTACACCATAAAAAAGGCGACCATGCCTAATGACGTCAAGCTCAAAGAACACATTTATTTCGGATCATCAGAAAAGGGGGGGGGGTCATGTTTTTGTCCAAAATATCCCTGAAATCATTTAAGAAATAAAATTGAATTTAACTATCTCTAGTGTATAAATGTCGTTTCTAACTCAATGCAGTTGTTTATTCTATATTTCTCATTTAGATAGGTGAACAGCTTAAAATTTGAAATAATTTGGAGTTGTAAGGCACTGTCATTCATTTAAGATGATAGAAAATGGATACTGATAGTAAATACTTTGATTAGTTGCATTTGTGTGGGCAAAATGTATAAAGTATCATTACTTAAAGGGAAACTGGGTATTGGATTTTTTTATGTATTATTTTTATTATTAAACATGTTAGGAAACTGAATACTTTTATATATTTGATTCCTTGCATTTGGGTTGGGAGAATTGTACAAAGTATCACCGTTTTTTATCAGAACCTTCTCACTATATCTAAAATACTGTAATGCATGCACATATTGTTATATATTAATTAAAAAGACTAAACATAACATTGCACATGGCTTTTAATTTCACTGGCGTTAAATTACTTTACACCTGGATTTTTTTCATCATAAGAACCAATTTAAGATCATATTTTACATGACAATTTCACAATCATTCTCTTAATTTCAAACATTTGTTTATTGTAACATTAATATACATTAAATCTTTAACATGTACATGTACAATTTAAAATTAATAAGAAGCATTTGCCAAATCTTTCTTGGTACACTGAGTGTCTCAAGAATCTTTTGCAAGATCTTGGGAAAGCTAATTCATATTTGAGGGAATATAGGATTCACAGAATGAACCATGTTAACTACAAACAAGAGGAAAGCTGTCAATGTGACAGCAAACCAGGTTTTCTTTTACATGGACAGTATATCTTGCATATGGTTTGACCTGAATATTTGAAATGTACTTATAATTTTCATTAATTTTCAATGTTAAACCTTCCACCAAAGTAGCCTATTTCTGAAAGTTCAGCAACTTAAGATTTTAATCAAAAAGGAAAAAAAAAGTACTGTGCACACCTCTGATACAGGTACAAATCATCTGCATTATAAAAACTTCCTGTCCATTTAACTGTAGGAGATTTGCTCCGGACAAATGATGTACCCATAGATTTGCTCCGGACAAAGGGGGTACCCTACTGTTAAAAATTTGACGTAAAAATGACTTGTTAAAAAATTTGACGTAAAAATGACTAAGTTAAACAACTGATATTTTTTACATAAACTATCAAAAACCAAAATCAAAGTATCATGCACACCTTTGATATATGTACAACTGATCTGCTGAATAAAAACTTCCTGTCTCAAATACTGAAGGAGATTTGCTCCGGACAAATGGGGTACCCTATTGTTAAAAATTTGACGTAAAAATGACTAAGTTCAACAACTGATATTTTTTACATAAACTAGAGCATGTCGAAACTGGCATTGTCGGAAGGGCCCCGCAATTTCAATCCTGAAATTCCGGGCAAAAGTAAAATTGAGGTAAGTGTGGATTTATATTCTGTTTGACACACAAATGTGTTGATACAGTAATTTGCTTGATAAAGTGATTTCTTGAAGTTTTACCAAACCATGTCATTTCTCAGCTTCAGACTTAATATCAAATCATTTCAAGCTGATACAAGTAAAAAAAAAGATAATTTGGTTTATAGTAAAAAGTCAAAGTATTAGCAAACAGGAAGTGGATGTTCGACAAATTTGAAAACCACTTTCACAATACAACTCATCATTTCAAGGCTTCAAACCAAATTTCAAATCATTCCCTCCAGTAGAAGCCAAGAAATCTGTGACAGAAATTTAGTTTTTAGTAAAAATTCAAAGTCTCAGCTAACAGGAAGTGGATGGCCGACAAACTTGAAAATTGCTTACACAATACAACTCATCATTTCCAAGCTTCAGACCAAATTTCAAATCATTCCCTCCAGTTGAAGCCAAGAAATCTGTGACAAAAATTTGTAAAAATTCAAAGAATCGGCAAACTGGGAGTGGGCGTCTGACAAACTTAAAAATTCCTTACACAGTACACAACTCATCATTTCTAAGCTTCAGACCAAATTTCAAATCATTCCCTTTAGTAGAAGCCAAGAAATCTTTGACGGAAAATTTGGTTTATGGAAAAAAAAATCAAAGTATCGGTAAACAGGAAGTAAATGTCCGACAAACTTGAAAATTGCTTACACAATACAACTCATCATTTTCAAGCTTCAGACCAAATTTCAAATCATTCCCTTCAGTAGAAGCCAAGAAATCTTTGACGGAAAATTTTGTTTATAGTAAAAATCAAAGTATCGGTAAACAGGAAGTGGATGTCCGACACACTTGAAAATTGCTTACACAATACAACTCATCATTTCCAAGCTTCAGACCAAATTTCAAATTATTCCCACATATAGAAGCCAAGAAATCTGTGACGGAAAAAATTGTTGACGGACAGACGGACAGACAGACGGACAAAGTGAAAACTATAGGGCACCCGCATCACGATGCGGGGCCTTAATTATCAAAAATCAAAATCAAAATACCATGCACACCTTTGATATATGTAAAATTGATCTGCAAAATAAAAACTTTCTGTCTCAAATACTGTAGGAGATTTGCTCCGGACAAATGATGTACCCATTTGGCAGCTGCCCGCCCGCCGCCCGCCCGCCCGCCACCCCGACTGCCCGCCCGCCATTTTCACCATTTTAATAACCAGATTTTCGGATGGAAAACCCGGTTGAAAATTAGAATTTCTGTGGCAAGTGGAGTCTAGATGCTCAATCTATTTCAGCAGGATGATTTTCAAAAAACAAGAAATTGGTTTTGATAGTTCCAAAATATTCTATACAATTTTAAATGAACTTGACTTGTACCAAAATTGCTTTAAGATACTGTAAACTTATTCATTTTCGCGGATGCTGCTTTTGTGAATTATGAAAGATCGACATGTTTGCCCTTATCAATTTTCAGTTTTCAATGTTAAAAGACTTTTTCCGCACAAAAACTTATTTTCACAGGTACTATTTTCGTGCTCCAAAGTCATCCACTAAAATAGCAAAAATTTGGGAAGTATTTATTTTGAACAAGAATTAGAAAAGTAATTATCTCCCCTTGAATAAATTTTAAATTCAAAAACTTAAATTATCTCCCTTTATATAAATTATTTCCCTTTATATGTAACTCCTTTCAACTATGGTTTACTCATTAAATGATTTTGTTCCCATTTTCCAAAGGCACCACCACCTAAATGTTTTGGGAATAAGAAGGAGTACTTAATATGAAACAGTAACAAAACAATATAATAAATGACATAAATTGGAAATTTGTCCTGTTACTCAACCTAAAAATACCGTGGAAGTACTTTCATTTATGGACATCAATTTTCGTGGTTGCTATGAATATCCCTATTTCGTGGGTACTTAATTTCGTGGTTTCAAATTCTCTGCATTAAAAACTCTAGGGAAAAATTCATTTCCTTGGGAACTTAATTTCGTGGTTTTAGCAAACCACGAAATCCTCGAAAATTGGAACCCCACAAACAATAGTACTTTCACAGTAAACTGTTTGGACAGAGTTCAGCACTACACATAGTCATCTTCACAAGGATTATTTACCTTATGTAATGGATATCCTTCATACACATGAATTCTTCCTTGCATTATTACTACTGGCTTGTCTCTCAGTTTACCAAATACAAATCTACCATGATGTCCTGGCACTTTACAAAAGAAGAAAAAAAAACTATATTGGATGGAAAAAGCTGATAACAATGAAAAAATCCTGCACACACAAACTTAAAAAAAAAAATCAAAACTTATTCTAGATGGCTTTCAAACAGAATTTAGGTAAACTCATTGTGTTTTAGGATCTGCAGAGGTTAATCTTAGATTTTACTGTTATAAACATTTGTTTTCTGACTCTGCTGTCATATTACTATAAATCTTAATTTGAGACAGTAAAATCTACAATTAACCCCTTCAAAATCTTATACAAAATAGTTCTATTTATTTAATAGCAATTTGCACACTGATTTGTATGGAAAGTAAAAATTAAACAATTGACCAGTGATGTTTAGATGTTTAACTATCCAAGATCTGAAACCTTAGAAAACATACATTTAATCCCTGTAGTCTTCTCGCTTAAAATTGGTTGTTGTGGTATATCATCACTTGGTGGTTGTACAGGGATAACAAGAGCTGTCAGAAGACAACATAGCTCAATGGGGATTACAGTAACCATAATACACAGGGGTGTAAAAATTTCTTCCTGAAAGTCAAGCCCAGGGCTTTTAAAGATTTGTCAAGCCCAAGCCCTGCTCTTTAAATGCAAAGCCTTCAAACAGCGACATTATCAGATTTTTGTAGCAATCTGATTTATTAGACGTGAATCCGATCAAATAAAATGCCAAAATGATTCCGATACTAATATTGATATATTTTTTTATACCGATAACAAAAATAGATTTTTGAAAACACTACCAGGAAGTTATTTGAGGATGTTTGGGGCTTATTTGACACCCAATTTAAGGTAGCACAACAGTCTTCTGAAGAAAATTTTCGGTCCCTGACTTTGAAAGCCTGTAACTTTGTTATTAATAAAGATACAATGACAAACGAGGTATCAAATTAAAGGAAAATGATTTAATTGAATCTTAATGTTCATTTAAAGAGTATTCCTTTTAAGTATCAATGTCTAATTTACCATATTTGGCAAAAATTTGATTTTTGGTGTAATATTTTTAAAATGAGCATAACTTTTACATCTTTACAGATAGCTGAATTCTGTTTGCTTTATCTGAAAGATCCATTAAAATGCAACAAAACCGTGTCTCAGATTTTTGATATAGGGTCTGGTTTAAAATTGAATTAATTTTAGATTTTAACTCTAAGAAATTTTCCTTTTTCAAAATTTAAAATTAATTCAATTTTAAACCAGACCCTATATCAAAAATCTGAGACACAGTTTTGTTGCATTTCAATGGATCTTTCAGATAAAGCAAATAGAATATTCAGCTATCTGTAAAGACGTAAAAGTTATTTTCATTTTAAAAATATTACCTAAAAAACTCAAATTGTTGCCAAATATGGTAAATTAGACATTGATACTTAAAAGGAATACTCTTGAAATGAGCATTAAGAGCAAATTTGATCATTTCCTTTTAATTTGATACCTTGTTTGTCATTGTATCTTTATTAATAACAAAGTTACAGGTTTTCAAAGTCAGGTACCGAAAATTTTCTTCAGAAGACTGTTGTGCTACCTTAAATGAGACTCTCAATCAATTTATTGAAAATCATTTTCTTATCTAAATAAAGAAAAGGCCTGACAGACTTTTTCTCAATTAAGAAAACAAGCAAAGTCCGAGGAGTCCAACTGCACTGCCCCGGGCGTCGGACTCACGGATTTTTACACCCCTGATACACAATAATTCTGAAAGTTATACATTTTCTTAATAGTATAGTTGAAACAGGATTTGTTTGTGAAACAAAAACATATTTTATTAGTTAGAATATTCATATTTCAGTAAGACTAAGAGTTAGCTTTCTTTGCATACAAAACATATATGAAAATGGAATCTTAAATTTTGACCACTGTGACCTTGACCTTTGACCAGACATAATTTTTATGCCCCCGCGATGATAAGTCAGGGGGCATATTGTTTTACCCCTGCAAGTCCGTCCGTCCGTCTTCTGTCCGAGGGGGGTACATGGTTTGTCCGCGCAACTCCTCCTACAGTTTTTATGCTAGAAAGTTTTTATTTTGCAGATCATTTGTACATAAACTAACATATATTGAAGATATGCATGTGGTAAGGATTTTCATTTTGGTTAATTTTTGTCAAAAATATATATTGTTGAACTTAGTAATTTTTTAGTGATTTTGAGATACAGGGTACATAGTTTGTCTGCGCAACTCCTCCTACAGTTTTGATGCTAGGAAGTTTTTATTTTTTTTTATTTTGCAGATCTTTTGTATTTTACGAAAGGATATGGAGTAAATGAACACGAGACCATAACACATATGTTAACTCCAACTGCAATAATTTAAATGAGCTGTATGGCCATTTCGGAAATTTATTCCTCATCAGCAGCACTAGAACCCAAATAAAGGAAATCCATAATTTCAAAAAATGTTTAAATGCATAAAACCAAACGTCAATAAAATCCGAATAATCAGTAACATCAAATTTAGCTCAGGACAAAACAACGATGGTGGGAGTTAATCCTTCAGATTTAGAATTTACATAAATTTAGATAATAGTAATTGAACAAAGTGTACACATGAGATATTATCTCATGTACAAGTACACCATATCTAAGAAAAATAAAGAGCATACATCTCTACCATGGGAAATTGTTTTACCAACTCCACACTGCAATAAAAGACAAACTCCCGAATAAAATATTTCACAAAAGGATATGGAGTAAATGAACATGAGACCATAACACATTTGTTAACACCAACTGCAATAATTTAAATGAGCTGTATGGCCATTTTGGAAATTTATTCCTCATCAGCAGGACTAGAACCCAAACAAAGGAAATACATAATTTCAAAAAATGTTTAAATGCATAAAACCAAACGAAATCCGAAAAATCAGTAACATCAAATATAGTTCAGTACAAAACAACGATGGTGGGAGTTAATCCTTCGGATTTAGAATTTACATGAATTTAGATAATAGTAATTGAACAAAGTGTACACATGAGATATTATCTCATGTACAAGTACACCATATCTAAGAAAAATAAAGAGCATACATCTCTACCACGGGGAATTGTTTACCAACTCCACACAGCAATAAAAGAAAAACTCCTGAATTAAGTATTTTACGAAAGGATATAGGAGTAAATGAACATGAGACCATAACACATATGTTCACTCCAACTTCAATAATTTAAATGACCTGTATGGCCATTTCGGAAATTCATTCCTCATCAGCAGCACTAGAACCCAAACAAAGGAAATCCATAATTTCAAAAAATGTTTAAATGCATAAAACCAAACGTCAATAAAATCCGAATAATTAGTAACATCAAATATAGCTCAGGACGAAACAACGATGGTGGGAGTTAATCCTTCGGATTTAGAATTTACATAAATTTAGATAATAGTAATTGAACAAAGTGTACACATGAGATATTATCTCATGTTCAAGTACACCATATCTAAGAAAAATAAAGAGCATACATCTCTACCACGGGGAATTGTTTTACCAACTCCACACTGCAATAAAAGACAAACTCCTGAATTAAATATTTTAGGAAAAGGATATGGAGTAAATGAACATGAGACCATAACACATATGTTAACTCCAACTTCAATAATTTAAATGAGCTGTATGGCCATTTTGGAAATTTATTCCTCATCAGCAGCACTAGAACCCAAACAAAGGAAATCCATAATTTCAAAAAATGTTTAAATGCATAAAACCAAACATCAATAAAATCCAAATAATCAGTAACATCAAATATAGCTCAGGACAAAACGGGAGTTAATCCTTCGGATTTAGAATTTACATATATTTAGATAATAGTAATTGAACAAAGTGTACACATGAGATATTATCTCATGTACAAGTACACCATATCTGAGAAAAATAAAGAGCATACATCTCTACCTATATTGTACCTATATTGAAGATGTGCATGTGGGAAGGATTTTGATTTTGGTTAATTTTTGTCAAAATTATACAATGTTGAACTTAGTCATTTTTTGGTGATTTAGTAATAGAGGGTACATATACAGTGAAACTTGATTTAAGAGGTCACCTTTGGGAAGAAGTAAAACTGGCCTTTTAAGAAAGGTGACCTCTTAAATGAGGTTTAACTTATATGAAATATACTACGAAAGGAACTATAAAAGGTGACCTTTAAAATGAGGTGGCTGCTTATTCAAGGTGACCGCTAAGGCAAGTTTGACTGTAGTTTGTCCGTGCAACTCCTCCTAAAGTTTTTATGCTAGGAAGTTTTTATTATGCAGATAATTTGTACCTATATTGAAGATGTGCATGTGGTATGTATTTTGATTTCGGTTCATTTTTTTTCCAAAAATATACATTGTTCAACTTTTAATTTTTTGGTGATTTAGTAATACATTTGTATTAATATTTAATCTGTGCAACTTAGAATAACATGTGTTTAGCAGGGCATCATATGTGTCTTACAGATACAAATATTACTAAAAATCCCAATTTGATTCACCCTTGCGCGGGGGCATGTCATCCTCTAGTTTTTTGACAAACCTATTTTCCTCTTGACTAGATCTATACACTTGCCAAGTATGATTATTCTATCTTTAATAGGTCAAAAGTTATGTCCAAGATTAAAGTTTTGGATGCAGAGACAGACACACAGACAGGACAAAAACAACAAAAACAATATGCCCCCCCCATCCTCAATCTTGGAGCATAAAAATTTTAAAATGTGATGCAAGGAAGTCACATGCCAAATAGGATCTCCCTACCACTAAAAGAAGACCTTCTAGAAGCAGGGTTTCATTTTTTATTAAACTGCCCCAAGGGGCTATGTCAGGGTCTAAATGTCTACATCTACGGTACTGCCAGGAAGCTCTCATCATAAAGATGTTACATACTAGATATGAACACCCTACACGTAAAGCCTACAAGCTAGAGGCTAGGTTAAAGTTTTATAAAAATTAACCTGGGGAATAGGTCAGGATCAAATAGTCTACAAGTATGGTACCAAAAGAAAGATCTAAAAGTCTACAAGCAATGTATTAAAAGAAAGCTCTCACAAGAAAGCCACATACCAAATATCAAAATCCTAACTCTTAAGGTCTCCATTCCACAAGAAAGGTTATACTTTTGCTGATGCAGACAATGCCTACTTAGAGGGGTATTATAATAGCTCTCCAGACTTTCATTCTGGTGAGCTAAAAGTTGAAAATCAAATTATGACTTCATATTCAACATATCTAGCATAAGTGTGAAAAGGGAGTCCGCAGAATTAACAATTACCTGTACTGACTGGAATTCCTTCAATTTCTTCATATCTGATTATTTCCTTTTCCTCCACATCTTCTGCCAGAGCTCCAAGTCCTGATCCACAAATAATCCCTAGTTTTGGACGACATTTTACTCTGCTAAGAATGTCTTTGGCAAGTTTTTCTACATCTTCATATGTATCATATCTGAAATAAATTAAATCAGTATAAATCTAATAAAAGTCTTCCCGATATATTCAAAAGTTAAAAGGCTTCAACCTCAAATCCAACATATATGGTATTAATTGTCTCTTCAGCTCTTTCATTTTTACATTTTCAAGCTCCACATTCATGAAACAATTGTTGCCAAAATTATCCTGGTTTCCATAATAATATTTGTATGCGTTACCATCCAAAATATCAAACATATGAAAAAAAAATTGAATTGTTACCCACAATGTTAGTTTCATTCTTATACTCACTTGATTTGTTCAACAGGAGAAAGCATTTTGAAAAAGATAAACCAAATAATTGTAATTAACAACTAAAACAAAAAATGTATTCCGTATTCAAAATCGGTATAGTATCCTTTATCAATATTTTGTATATTTCTCATTCATTTATTAATCTTTTCCTGAACAACTAATTGTGGGGGCATTTTGATCTTGAAATAAAATATTATTTTGAAAAAGATTAAAAACGATCAGAAAGTTAAGAAGGATAATACCCATTACTCTCACTTACAGAACACCATTCTATTTATTTTACCATGTCCTAGTTTATGTTAATCTGCAAGGTCATGTGACTAGGATTATTAGTACTATGAACTATGACCTTGATTTCAGTATTTATCATTATTATTATTATTATTTTCATTGTTAAAATACGTACAATAATGGTGAGTTTTCCATACATGATAAAAGGAAAACTGGTCCCAAGGTTAGAAGCATTGTCTCTTTGACACATTCCCCATTTCCCTTCTCTTTTCTATAGAAGGAGAGTGCACCTTGGGACATATTTTTGCATATTATATGGAACAACTACTCTTACTCTTATTATTACTCTGAATATTTCTTGTTAAAATTCAGAGATAATTGACTGTAATATGAAATTCAAGAATCTGGAAATCAATTGTCATACATTTTTATGTACATGCGTACTGAGAAGGGAATATATCTCAGAAAGTGTTCAGAGCACAGTCACTTATCAATGACCACCCAAAAACAAATTTAGTGCTTAAGGAAGTAAAGGGGGGTTAAAACTGCATTATTTTAGCACAATTGACAAAAAAATGGAAATTCAATAGGAATGTTGGCAATATGATTTAAGATGTCTCATAATAGTTAAATTTGATCAAATACATGCCATTCTAATTGGCTAACTATGCAGAATATTTAACCTTTTTAGCAAACAGGGGAGACAATTAGTATCGAAATAAATTTTACAAAAAAAATGGAAGAATGTGTCCATGGGACACGGATGCCCCCGCCTCCTTGCAATCAAAACCCTTAAATTATTAAAGGCATAACAAGTACCATGTACAATATATATATCAAATAATTATAAAAAAGGATCTTTCTCCTGTGATAAATAGCCACTGGAACTGGTTTGGTTTTGATATAATGAGTAGTTCTAACAAATATCTGAGAAACAGTTTTATATGTAATACTAATCTATTTTTAGCAACTGTGACCTTGACCTTGGGGGTTAAGCCCTAAAAGCTATGGGATTATGTCTTTTGTAATAAGTACATGTCGTTTGTAAGCAAGTGATCAAGTTTGGTTTTGATCAGATGCATGATACTCAAGTTATCATCCAGAAACCAAAATTTTATTGAAATTTTAGTCTATTTTTAGCAAATGTGACCTTGACCTTGGCGGTACCATCCCGGAAATCCGTAGGCTTCTGTATTGGGTGATAAGCAAACACATGACCAATTTTGGTTTTGATCCGATGTAGTATACTCAAGTTATCATCCGGAAACCAAAATTTTATTGAAATTTTTGTCTATTCTTAGCAACTGTGACCTTGACCTTAGGGGTACCAACCCGGAAATCGATAGGGTTCTGTCTTGGGTAATAAGTAAGCATGTGACCAAGTTTGGTTTTGATCCTATGTAGTATACTCAAGTTATCATCCGGAAACCAAAATTTTATTGAAATTTTAGTCTATTTTTAGCAACTGTGACCTTGACCTTGGGGTACCAACCCAGAAATCAATAGGGTTCTGTCTTAAGTGATAAGTAAGTATGTGACCAAGTTTGGTTTTGATCCAATGTAGTATACTCAAGTTATCATCCAGAAACCTAAATTCTATTGAAATTTTAGTCTCATTAATATCAGAAAATCGGACCGGCGCTTTCCGTACTCCAGAATTATACATGTCAGCTGATCAGTATTAAACCAATGGAATGTCAGAATTTTTAAGTGATATGCAATAAATGTTATCGTTGAACAATAATGTAAGTTGCAGGAAAATCAGCAAATACTAAATAAAGTTTCAGTTTTTAATATTCAAATATTAAATTTAAATCATATTTATTAAATTTAAATTCAATTAAAGTTGCACTTATATGACTTAACCATGAAGTTATTTTGAATTAAAAAAAACAACTGGATACAATTAAACAATATGAAATGCAATTGTTTTATGAATACAGCTAACATCTACCGGTCAATATTTATCAATTATGGACTTGTTTTGAAGTCAATTTGTTATATATGGACCTGTTAGGTTTATATTGACCGAGAACAAAGTCCGAGGTCAATATATTCCTAAGAGGTCCATATATAACATATTGACAGAGTAAAAAGTCCATCATTTTTATATTACATATGTAGTTTTATGGTATCTCATCACATTTTTGTGAAGGAAACTTTTGTCAATACATCGAAATTTAATTAGAAATACAACCTTTATTTGAAGGTGGGTGTGAATCTGCCATCATCTAGAATGGGTTACACGAGTGCTCTTGGATAAATAAATGCCAACATTTCTCTATATTTGCAAAAAAAAAACAACAAAAAACAAAAACAAAAACAAAAAAAAACCAAACAAGTAAGTATTAGCATGTTTATGTGAAATGTGCAACAAAAAACATGTGACAACTGTTAAATATATTTTTCATTGATTTCAGTGGTTGCTCTGTAAAAACATTTTCATATCCCCTCTTATTTCCCCGGCTGAAACTCCTATTAATGTGTAAATCATTTTCCAATATTTATTTTAATATTTTTTCAGAAGACCTTTCTTAGTGAAAAACTATATCGGAAAGTCCAACCAGACATGAAGCGTCAATAAAACTAAAAACAGAAATAGAGCGTCAATATACCTAAAAATAGAAACATGGCGTCAATATACCTAAAATTAGAAACAACGCTGAAATATATTGAATATTCTTAAAATCACGTGAGCGTATTAGCCAATGGGATTAATAGGAACTTATACCATATGTAATACATGTATTAGAAAATTTGGACCGGTCCATATTGTGATATTGACTGATGAACAAAATACTAATATTTATTACAGAAAAGTTATGTAAGTGAATGGATACCTGAAAAATGCCAAATGCAAAAAACATTCAATTTTAGACTGTTCAAATGGCTGCAATGACTAAACCTGAATATCAACAACTATTTGAAGTCATTAAAAAGGAAATATAAAGTTTTATTTAGAAAAAAATAATCTTGTTTTTGTGCATGTGTTTGGGTAAAGATATGTCTCTCACTTATTATTAATCAAATAAACTCAAAAATAATTTTCATGATTTTTAATTAGGTATATAAAGTGCTGAGGGAATTGCATAAAGTCATTAAAATAAATATTATACATCAGTGATCAATGAGATTAGGGACCTTACTCAGCATTTTGATTTTCATTTACTTGTAATGTTTTTTGTTATGCATGTTTTAAGTTTAATTCTAATATGACGGCCTTCAATCGCTTTGTATACTGACCCATGGTCAAAATAATATTTACTTATAGGTAACGTCATAAACAAATGAAGGTACTTTCAATAACGTCATAGATAGTTTTACATCATTTTTGCAACGTCACAGACAAACTATCGGCGTAAAATAGCGTTTAATCCAAGGGTACTAGGACGAATTCTTTTATTCAAAACCTTGTGAGTGTCTTATTAGAATCGAAATAATTAACATTACCCATATATTTATATTATTTTTACCATGGGCTGGCACTTTATGGTGATATTTTAAAATATTCACCATAAAGTACATTTGTACCAGCCCATGGTAAAAATAATATAAATATACATGTATGGCTACTGTTAATTATTTCTTAAACGATGTCCTGTACACATGTATAATAAATAATAATTTTCCCTAAATTCTTGGATTCTAACCTGCAGCTCAGGAAGTTAATTCTTTCACAAATGGCAGTTTATAGGTGAGCTGCTCATAAAGCCCACATGTATGATCTTCCCTAAACGTCCTAATCATAATTTTTCTGATTCAACAACAAGTTACCATGATAAAATATGTCATGAACAACCTGGTCCATCATATAAAAGTATGTTCAAAGGGTGGCTCCAATACATTCAAGGTTTTGGACATAACAAAAGGGACAGCTTGATGGACCACTTACATTATATAATCAAAGCTCTATAAGAGCTGAAGGTGTTCGTATGTGTTGAAGTTAAATAATTCACCTCATTTCCACTTCCAATTTCAAACTTAGCCGTAGCACTGTCCTTTTTAATTCTAAGGAATTGCAGTGGCGGATNGGGGGGGGGGGGGGGGGGGGGGGGGGGGGGGGTGCCCCCCCCCCGTTTAGGTCAGAAAATATTTAAAATTCCTAGGGGTTTCTAAAAAAAATTTGGTTCCGGGCCCCCCTTAGCAGAAAGTCTGGATCCCCCACTGAATTGTGGAATATTGATACAAAAAAATATTTTCCGCATGCATAGGACACTTTTTACGTACATTTTAAAATGTATGCAATTCCCCCTCGTGAACATGAACGATTTTGCACATGGATTGACAAATTTTGAACATGGATTGACTAAGTTAATAAAAATTACAAAATTCAGATAAGGAAAATAAACCGATCAGAGAAAATGAAACTACTTACATGCATTGTGTTTTAAAAGGACTATTTATATCCACATGCAAATTAACGTACATGTGCATCGAGTGCAAATTAGGCATTTCCACAGAAGCAATCAAATAATCGAGAATCCTTCCCACAGTCGAACATCTCCCATTTCTGATTATGGCGGAACCACAGCAGAGACATATAGTTACATCGGCACGTCTTTTTACTCAAATAAACTCAAATATACTCAAATAAACTCAAATATACTCAAATAAACTCAAATAAACCAAAATAAACATATAAACATAAATATAGTTTCAATAATACAAAATAATGATAATCATAAACAAAAGAGTACAATTTAGTCTCATTTCACCAACTTTTTTATCAGAAAAATGTGACAAATTTCCCGTAGTAACGTAGTGTAGCTAGGTTGCCAAATACCTCCGTGGGGTCAAACAGACTTCAAATAATGTTGTATTAGCTTTAACACTAACATTGTTATTTTTACCGCTAAATGTTCAATATTTTTCACAAAAATGATTAATTTAGAAATTCAGAAGCAGAATCACATGTATTTATGGTACTGCTGCTCAATGCAAATACCAGTCGTTTGCCGACCATTTTACAAACATTGTACTGTAGCAGAAACATATAATTAATTTTATGTCTCTGACTGTAGTTTTGTTAGAAAATAAATGATCAAAAATGCAAAAAGGACTAATTAAAAGAATTATATTATTTTATTTGCATCATTAGTGGTAAAAAGGTTTTATTTTGGTATCAACTCATTAGTTACCATATACAAGATACACACACCAGCTGATGGCTTATTCGAACAATTTCAAAAATGTAATAATATAACTGCACAATAACATTAAAATATGTAATTTTATTGCTCTTAATTCTTAAATAGGTTTGTTTTGTACTTATTTTTCTTCTGTTTGGGTATACATAAGGTTATTTAGGTTTATTTGAGTTTATTTGAGTTTGTTTGAGTTTATTTGAGTAAAAAGACGTGCCCTAGTTACATCTAGACACTGGTATGTGTGGCGTTTGTCTCAAATCAAAACATTTTTATTTTTCATATTCCTACGCGTGAAACAAATAGGCCCTATTTTCATTTTAATAATGTACTCGATAATCGTTTAATTTCTCAATGCAGGAAATTTAATAAGTTTAATAACAGCAAAGTAGTAATTGAAATTGGTTTGGGTGTATTATAAACGTATCGTACTGTATACTCAAGCCTATTCGACACCTCCTTTTTTAGTTTAAATCCGCGATCACTTTAAAGCCTTTAAGCACCCCAATTCCCTCTTTAAACTATGTTCAAACATTTCACCATTTCAGGACAATAGTATGTAGCCTACGTTTTTCCAAATTATTCAGTAAATTACTGTAGTATTTACATTTTTAAATAGACCTTTTAACCTGTTTTTTTAACTTTTTTAAAGTTTCCCGCCTTGCATGTAATCTATTTTTATCCAATTCAAGCTGGACCGATAGCTAAGCTGTTCTATTCAAACACCAAAAATCAAAGATTTATAGGTTCTCGCACTAGATTGCATTGGAGATCAGAATATCTTTCACGAGTGTAAGAAATTTCATCTTTTCTCGAGTTAACAGTAAACTACAAGAAAAATCATAGAACAAGTGCAAGATGTCCATATTTTTTATCAAAGTACCAGTAACCTTTATCTAAAATATGAATAGAAATGTCTAATAGTGCGAGCTAGCAGTATTACCTAGCACCATTTTAGTGTACTTAAGGTAGACAGACACTTAAATCCATGAGATTTTGCTATAAGTCTGCTCAATTTCAGAACCAATCCTAATACCCCAAAATCTGTAATAAAAAGTATGGGTCACCATGCTTGTTTCTTCTAGAAATGATGTTAAATTTTGTTCATTTTTAGCCATTTTTCACTTAAATTCTTCAATTTACATAGAATGCACAGGGAAAATGTGGAAAGGCAATTTGAATAGAATTTTACATATTTTTGAAAATAGATGGTTTTATGATATGACCTTTTGCTTACAGTGAAAAATATTTATGTCACCATGCTTTTACAAAGTGTCAGGATTTAACATTATTTATGGGAAAAGGAAAGTAATTCACAGTAAACTAGGCAAAATATGACGTTTCACATCTGTCGGTCAATTATGCTCTCACAAAGGACATACGAAAGAAAAGTTGTCAAATTACTATTGTGGCACAAAAATCAAACCTAACCTGTATCCGACTTATTATTTTTCAAAAACTACCTTACTAAGACATCAGGAATTTTATGATATCAAGTCATCTTTAAAACAGTTTTACCACAAAAATGAAAAATTACAAGTTTTGGTTGGTCACTGGAAAATAAGGTGGCATGCATCATACCAATAACCTTATATGGATTGTGTCCCATTGTAAAGCAACTTTCATTGGCAGATCCAGGGGGAGGGTTCATTGGTTGGACCCCCTTCCTTTTCTGGTAAAGATTTATACTTCAGAAAAAATTAAGGCAAAATTGACAATAAAATTGAAAACCAGAGGCTCCCAGGAGCCTGTATCGCTCACCTGGTTTTCAGTTGCCACAATCAAGGTAACAATGTGAGTTATACAGTTGATCTTCAGTTTCTCAAACTTTCGTACGTCCAACACCTCCAATATCTTGAACTGTTTTTAAAGTCTGATCATGTTTTATTATATTTCTTTGTTGGGATTTTTCGATAAAAAACGTTCTTGCTAATGACCACTTTCGACACGATTTGAAGTCGAAATGTCATTTTGAAAATGGCAGTCAACAAACAATTTTCAACATCCGTTTTGAAGTCGCAACATCAATATTTATTTGGAAATCAAATTTCTTTGAAATCGGACAATGTTGAACTTTCCCGTCCTTTTGGTAGCCATTTAAAATATGGCAGTCAGCGAACAATTTTTAACATCAGTTTTGAAGTTGCGACATCAAGACCTATTTGGAAACCAAATGTCATTGAAATCGGACAATGTTGAATTTTCCCGCCTTTTTGGCAGCCATTTTGAAAATTGCAGTCAACGAACAATTTTCAACATCGGTTTTGAAAGTCGCAACATCAATATCTACTTGGAAACCAAATTTCATTGAAATC
Source organism: Modiolus philippinarum (assembly GCA_002080025.1). Taxonomy (NCBI): domain Eukaryota; kingdom Metazoa; phylum Mollusca; class Bivalvia; order Mytilida; family Modiolidae; genus Modiolus; species Modiolus philippinarum. The sequence continues at coordinate 310,775 of MJUU01043261.1, forward strand.
GGACAATGTTGAATTTTCCGGCCTTTTTTGGCGGCCATTTTGAAAATGGCGGTCAAGGAACAATTTTCAACATCGGTTTTGAACTCGCAACATAGAGATCTATTTGGAAA
>MJUU01043261.1:311068-332372 GCA_002080025.1 Modiolus philippinarum
CTTTTTTGGCAGCCATTTTGAAAATGGCGGTCAAGGAACAATTTTCAACATCAGTTTTGAAGTCGCCACAGCATGGCAAACATTTCATTAATTTACACTTAACCTTCATCTTCTATAGTTTTGGAAAAAATAGATGAAAAATACGAAAATTTAAAAAATTCGGTGAAAAAAGGGCAATAACTCCTACAAGGGTTTATGCATTTTCTTCAAAATTTCAGGGTGGGTAGATCTTGATATGCTGAACATTTTTGCAATTTACACTTGACCTCTATCTGTTATACTTTTTGAAATAAAAAATAATAAATGCACAAATTTTAAAAATTTTACGGAAAAAGGGCAATAACTCCAAGACGGGTTTTCGGATTTTCTTCAAAATTGCAGTGCAGGTAGATCTTGCTATGCTGATCACTTTTACCCCATGTCAGATTTTTGATATCTGTAACGGTTTTCGAGTTATTGGCCAAAAACTGCAATTTACCCTTATGTTCTATTTTTAGCAACGGCGGCCATGTTGTTTGACCTACCGCCTAATCGAACACAATTTTGAGAAGCCATACTCTGGTGATGATTCAGGCAAAGTTTGGTTACATTTGGCTCAGTGGTTTCAGAGGAGAAGATTTTTGAAATTGTTGACAGACAGACGGACGGACGACGGACGCATAGCGATGGCAAAAGCTCACATGGCCTTTTAGGCCAGGTGAGCTAAAAATCAGCCAGTTGGAACCCCTCTTTCTTCCAGAATCTCATTGAAACCCTCCTTTTTCGGAGGCTGGATCTGCCGATGAACTTTTATGGAAGAATGGTATTATGTCTTTCACTCATATCTACTTTAATATTCTAAAGTTTCACTGACAAATAAGACTATTATTTAATAATTGGATAGAATGAAACATTTCACTTTATGACATGATAAGATCTATTTTAAAGGGACAAACTTAGCCTCCTAAATTACATAATATGAGAGCTAATGCACTTAAAAGGTAGATTTTATGTCATTGCACCTATCTTTGGCATATCAAAACCAATTTATTACATCAATTTCAAAGTATACCAGGTTGTGCCAATATCTGGACACTTCAACAAAAAAAGCAGACATGCCAAGGTTAATAATAAATCAGCTTATGTCTTTGACTTTTTTTGTCTCTAAACTAGGACATAATATATATATATCTCCTGCAGATTGAACCAAGTTCGAATTTCCACAGCTTAATTTATAAAATTTTGAAGAATACCATCAACTATCAATATAATCAATACTGCAAAGAATAGATAGAGGGAAATAATAATATAAGCTAGAGCATTGGTGTTTTATGTTAAACTGAAGTCTGCTCCATTAGGCACTAGTCCCATGCCAGTGACTAGTAAACTTGAATTTGGACTGGTAAATTTTTTCAACCACTCTTTGCAGAAATTTTATACTGCATTTTCTAAATCTACATTGCCTTACATTGCTATAAAACAACAAGAATATGAGTCTAACGGACACAATGCCCCAACTCACACCTATTTTGAGCAATGCTATATGTCATGATCAGTGAGGCATGAAGTTGGTGGCATGGGTAAATATTTGTTATGTTTTTTTTTCTTTATATCCTAATGTGTATTTATATGAAGTTTCATGATAATAGCATACATCCTTTAAAACTGAGGTTAAATCTCATACTATCCCCCTTTTCCATGATCAGTGAAGCGTGAAATTGGTATAGTTAAATTTCTATTATGATATCTATTATGATATTTGTTTAATTATACCTTAATGTGTATTTATACAAAGTTTCATGATAACAGAATACATCCTTCACAGAAAAAAAACTTCAACCTAAGGGAAAACCTCATACTACCACCCCCCTTTTTTCCATAATTTGGCAGCCAGGATAAATTTTCATTGTGATTTTTGATTAAATATACCCTAATGTGTATTTATACAAAGTTTCATAATGATAGCATACATCCTTCACAGAAAATAAACTTCAACCTGAGGGTAAACCTGACCTGGGACAGATGGATGCACAGACCCGAACACTTTATGCCCCCTACTATCATAGGCGAGGCATAAAAAAATCTTTTTTTTTTTTACTACTAGCAAAAAGGGATTCAGGCTAGTAAATCTGTTATCTCAATTAGCCCAAAGGACTAGTTAGAAAAAACAAATTTGGTGCAGACTGAAACTGCCCAGCTACAGAACCTTTTTAACTAAATTTCATCATTGATCAGTAACGAACAGCTACCATCATGGGGATAGGGATCGTATGAAATTAACTGACAATTGGGTTGTCAAGTTCCAGCACAAGACATGAAAATTTGCCCGAACAATTGATTATTAATGATCCATAAATCTTGCAAAAAAAGATAATTTTGCCAAAAAAAAAACTGCAGCTCTGAGACCATTTTACAAAGTTTAATTGCCATGTGAATAATTGCGTGAGAATTGATTCCATAACTCTCACAATATTTCAACAAGGGACCATCACATAAAGTCTAAGCAAAGGGTTGTCTAGTAAAAGTTTGACATGTGAACTGGATGGACAGACAGATCTAGGACATCAGCATATACAAGCATACAAAAAAAAATGCATGGGTGTTCCGCGGAACACATGTGTCGCCTGCACTACATATATTAAAGAATTCCTGTTTTGTTATATCAATGACAAAGTCCAAAGATAATCAGAAAAAATAAAAAAATTAAAGAAAATAAAAATGAATGGGCGCATCTACAATTTATATTGAAGCATTCTGCATGTTTGGGTGAAAAGTATTAAGTGGTCTAGGAGTTGCCGAAAATGGAGGCATACGCTTAAGACTCCAATCAGCTAAAATAAAGAAGTCCAAAGATAGCTAGAAAACCTGAAAAAATAAAAATAAACGAAAAACTAAATGCATGGTGCACATCTCCATATACTGAAGCATTCCTGCAAGTTTCATTCGAAAGTACCCAGCGGTTTAGGAGTTGATGCGGATAATGGAGGTATACCCTATGACGCCAATAAGCTAAAATGAAAAAGTCCAAAGATAGCTAAAAAATCAAAATTAATCAAAAACTAAATGCATGGTGCACATCTGCAATATATATTGAAGCATTCTTGCAAGTTTGGTTGGAAAGTATCAAGCGGTCTAGGAGGAATTGCGGATAATGGAGGTATACCCTATGACTCCAATAAGCTAAAATGACAAAGCCCAAAAATTGGTTCAAAATCTGGAAAACAAAATAAAGAAAAACTAAATACATGGTGCACATCTACAATATATATACTGAAGCATTCCTGCAAGTTTCGTTCGAAAGTACCCAACGTTTAAGAGAAGATGCGGATAATGGAGGTATACCCTATGACGCCAATAAGCTAAAATGACAAAGTCCAAAGATAGCTAAAAAAAATCAAAAAAATCAAAATTAATCAAAAACTAAATGCATGGTGCACATCTGCAATATATATTGAAGCATTCTTGCAAGTTTGGTTGGAAAGTACCATGCGGTCTAGGAGGAGTTGCGGATAATGGAGGTATACCCAATGAGTCCAAAAATAGCTTCAAAATCTGGAAAAACAAAAATAAAAAAAAACTAAATGCATGGTGCACATCTACAATATATACTGAAGCATTCCTGCAAGTTTTGTTCGAAAGTAATAAGCGGTTTAGGAGGAGATGCTGATAATGTAAAAATTTTGGAGCCATACAGACAGACAGACAGACAGACGGACGGACACAAGACGACGGATAGTGATCCCTATGTGTCGATCCTGCACTAGGTGCAGTCGACACAAAAAGCAAAACTACATTAGGCCACCATAATTGAAAAAATTCCAAGAATCTTATCCACCTTTTGCAAAACTAAAGGCAGGCATACAGTCAAATATAATTTTTTTTATTCTTCTGTAAAGCGTAATAAATGTTTAAGTAAATCAGGCCTTAAACAAGTGTAGACACAGAAATGTCTCGCCTGTATATGCATATCTTTACCAAAATAATTAGTCATGGCTACATGAAAGGCGCCAGACTGGCATGAGCACACCTAGATGTAACAACAGAACAAATATGACGTCTGTTGGTGTTCCAGTTAAAGAGAAATGATCAAAGTCAATGAACCATGAAATTGAGGTCAAGGCTACATGACATGTGCCAGACTGACATGCACCAACCTGGATGTAGCAACAGACAAAATATGATGATTCTAGGTATCATATCTACAGAGAAATAAGTGTTACAGTAATTGTTCAGAGTCAATGAGCCATGAAATTGAGGTCAAAGCTACATGACAGGTGTCAGACTGGCATGTGCCTACCTTGATGTAGCATTAGACAAAATATGATGCCTGTAAGTGTTTTAGTTAAAGAGAAATGATCAAAGTCAATGAACCATGAAATTGAGGTCAAGGCTACATGACAGGTGTCAGACTTGCATGCGCCTACCTTGATGTAACATTAGACAAAATATGCCTACCTTGATGTAGCATTAGACAAAATATGATGACTGTAGTTAAAGAGAAATGATCAATGTCAATGAACCATGAAATTGAGGTCAAGGATACATGACAGGTGTCAGACTGGCATGCGCCTACCTTGATGTAACATTAGACAAAATATGATGACAGTAAGTGTTCTAGTTAAAGAGTATCATAGCTACAGAGAAATAAGTGTTACGGTAAAGAAATGTTCAAAGTCAATGAACCATGAAATTGAGGTCAAGGCTACATGACAGGTGTCAGACTGGCATGCACCCACCTAGATGTAGCAAAAGACCAAATATGATGACTCTAGGTATCATAGCTACAGAGAAATAAGTGTTACGGTAGAGAAATGTTCAAAGTCAATGAACCATGAAAATTGAGGTCAAGGCTACATGATAGGTGTCAGACTGGCATGCACCCACCTAGATGTAGCAATAGATCAAATATGATGAATCTGGGTGTTCTAGTTACAGAGAAATAAGTATTCTAGAAGAAAAAAGATCAAAGTCAATGAACCATAAAATTGAGGTCAAGGCTACATGACAGGTGTCAGACTGGCAAGCATCCACCTAGATGTAGCAATAGACAAAATATAGTATGTCTATATATTACAGTGCCTCAGAAATTGACTTGAATGTAAAACTATGTCGCAAAATTTACAAAGTCACTGAACCGCGCAAATGAGGTCAGGGTCAAATGACAAGTGGCAGACTGGCATGCACCTACTAAGATACATCAATACACTTAATATTATGGTTCTATGTATTACATATCAAGAGAAATCAACTTAAATGTGAAACTATGTCACAATTTTTATGAAGTCATTGAACCATGAAGACAAGGTCAAGGTCATCTGAAACATGTGATGCTGGAATGCTTACACCATAAGCTACCTGTAGACAAAAGATGTTGCATATAAGTAATATACTTTAAAAGTTATTAAGGTTTTAAGAAAGTTTACGATGACGACGACGCCGCTGCCGCAGGAGAGTAATACCTATGTCTCGCTTTCAGCAACTTTTGTCGCAGGCGAGACAAAAAAATACCTGTGTTTCCGGTAACATACTCTTCAAAATTAGGGTCAGTAGGTAGGCATTTTTTTTTCATTTTTCCAAAACTTTTTACATAGACATATAGAGAGTAATTCTGGACTTTAACAGTGCTTCTTTAAAAATTGCCAAAAAAACTTTAGGGTAGGCATTTTTAGCCCCAAAAATCTAGGGTCAGTGGGGTTACCGGAAACACGGATTTTTTTTTATTATGCCTCACTACAAAATAGAAATTAAAAATCAACAGCTGAAAAATCTTTTTTTTTGTTATGGCCCAATTCAAATCTTTTCAAATAAACAATGAAAGGATGTGGAGTAAATGCACACGGGTCAAAGTTTTCTACAAATACATGGTAAGACCTAGCTATTGGAACAAAGCTTTTATTGTTGTTTTTCATCTTGAAGTCACCATGAGGCTTCAACAATGCCACAGAGCTTAAATTTGCTCAAACATGTACCTAATGGTAATTTAAAGACAGACCCTAACACCTGTTTGAGGTGAATTCATTGCTAAAGCTCAAAATCTTTTAGTATTATTCCATAATATGAATGCTAATCGAAGTACTCAACATTTCGATTCTCTTTCTGTCTGCAAACCTAAGAGCTAGAATTAGAAGGGGATAAGTTTATTAGGGTCACAATATGTCTGCAGAAGCTATGCATATAGTTTTCCTTTTATACACAATGTACCTACATGTATGTTGATTGGAATGACCATGAGTCTTAGCTTATCACTTCCAGTACCCCCCTTAAGCTTTTGCCTGCCATCATCATTTCCATTATGATTCCCAGCTATACATTCTAAAGTGGCATACATGAACATTGACTCTTTTAAAAGGTAACCTCTGATTTAGAAAAATACAAGTTCATACAGTATCAACATATAAAATTAATATGAACTTAATTTTTCTTTTAAAATTCAATTGGATTTTGGGCATGTTGGAGTTAAATAATGAGTGTCATTGATAGTTTTTAATTCAATAAATTTACTTACTTACTTACTATTGTAAGGCTAGCATCAATGTAATTCAAATTATATATGATGACATTTTTGTTAGTATTGGACTGATTTGTAATTCAAGCAATGATCATTATGATTATAGATTTGATTGATTGTTGTCATTAAATTAAGATTTATAGTTTACCATGCATACAGAGTACACAAAAGTTTATAGAAATTATAAATAAATATGCAGAGGGAATCAAAAACATGTATCATTCCAATATTTTTAAAATGAACAAGAGATGCATGTGTGCAAAGAGACACTTTAATATCCCTGCGCAAAATCATGCAAAAGTGAACAAGTGCATAAGAAAAAATGCATGAGTGTTCCGCGGAACAAATGTGTCGCCTGCACTATATGTATATAAAGAATTCCTGTTTTGTTTTACAATGACAAAGTCCAATGATAATCAGAAAAAATCATAATTAATGATAAACTAAATGCATGGTGCACATCTGCAATATATATTGAAGCATTCCTGCAAGTTTGGTTGGAAAGTACCAAGTGGTCTATGAGGAGTTGCGGATAATGGAGGTATACCCTATGACGCAAATAAGCTAAAATGACAAGTTCAAAGATAGCTAGAAAATCAGAAAAATCAAAATAAATGAGAAACTAAATGCATGGTCCACATCTGCAATATATTTTGAAGCATTCCTGCAAGTTTGGTTGCAAAGTACCAAGCAGTGTAGGAGGAGTTGCGGATAATGGAGGTATACCCTATGACGCCAATAAGCTAAAATGACAAAGTCAAAAAATAGCTTAAAAATCTGGAAAAACAGAAATAAAGAAAAACAAAATACATGGTGCACATCTACAATATATACTGAAGCATTCCTGCAAGTTTCCTTGGAAAGTACCGAGCAGTCTAGGAGGAGTTGCGGATAATGGAGGTATACCCTAGGACACCAATAAGCTAGAATGACAAAGTTGAAAAATAGCTTAAAAATCTAAAAAAACAGAAATAAAGAAAAACAAAATACATGGTGCACATCTACAATATATACTGAAGCATTCCTGCAAGTTTCGTTGGAAAGTACCAAGCCGTTTAGGAGGAGATGCGGATAATGTAAAAATTTTGGAGCCATACAGACAGACAGACAGACAGACGGACAGACAGACGCAAGACAATGGATAGTGATCCCTATGTGTTGATCCTGCACTAGGTGCAGGCGACACAATAATTAATGATAAACAAAATGCATGGTGCACATCTGCAATATATATTGAAGCATTCCTGCAAGTTTGGTTGGAAAGTACCAAGTGGTCTATGAGGAGTTGTGGATAATGGAGGTATACCCTATGACACAAATAAGCTAAAATGACAAAGTCCAAAGATAGCTAGAAAATCAGAAAATCAAAATAAATGAGAAACTAAATGTATGATGCACATCTGCAATATATTTTGAAGCATTCCTGCAAATTTGGTTGCAAAGTACCAAGCAGTGTAGGAGGAGTTGCGGATAATGGAGGTATACCCTATGACACCAATAAGCTAAAATGACAAAGGCGAAAAATAGCTTAAAAATCTGGAAAAACAGAAATAAAGAAAAACAAAATAAATGGTGCACATCTACAATATATACTGAAGCATTCCTGCAAGTTTCGTTGGAAAGTACCAAGCCGTTTAGGAGGAGATGAGGATAATGTAAAAATTTTGGAGCCATACAGACAGAGAGACGGACAGACGGACAGACAGACAGACAGACGGACGGATGCAAGACGACGAATAGTGATCCCTATGTGTCGATCCTGCACTAGGTGCAGGCGACACAAAAAAGTAAGGCCACAAAATTCATTTGGACACAAAATGCACAACATGCACAAATAAATGTTCTTTTCCAAAGTTTTTTTTCATAATATCTTCCCTTTAAAAAAAATGTCCATGTCCAAAAAATCATTGCAGGAGGAATAAATGAAAAGTCAAAGTCAAATTATCTCACTTTCAGGGTGTCTGACAATTTCTGTATGCAAGTTTCATTAAAATCTTTTTTAAGAGGAGTTGCACTTCTGATGTAATCCTTGCAGAAGGAATTAATGAAAAAAACAAAGTCAAATTATCTCCCTTTAATGGTTTGGACAATAATTACATTCCTTCATGCACATTTCCAGTTCCATTCCTATATGTTACAAGAGGAGAGGACAGGTGATCTTGGTGATTTCTATTTGTCCCCTTAACATTGTTTGCAGGTTTATAAATACTATATTATTGCACAGTTTGTTAGTGACCTATTATGGTATATACACGGTCGGTAACTTTTATATTGGACGATCACAGAGCCTTCCTAGAAAAAAATTTTACTTACATGTATACACCAGGGATGTGATTTGGTTACAGGAAATCCCGTGGAAAAACAGAAATAGCCAGAAATCAGAAGTAGAACATAATATAGGACAAGTGTGGACCCAAATTGATGTCTCGCCTGTCCCTTCATGGTCGCAAAATTGATGTGAATTCTCAAACTGACTAAATCAGAGAAAAAAAAACATATTCACTAAACTGTAAAAATAAGGGTATGTGACAGAAGCAATAGAGCAGACTGTCATGAATCACCAAAAACGAAAATATCAGTGACCACTGATAGATACTGAAAAACCAAAAAGCCAAACAGCAGGCTGTCATGTTCCATTTACGACAAACCTAAATACCAAATATTATTGACCTTACATTAATAGATACTGAGAAACTTAACAAAATCACTGGAGCATGAAATTGAGGTCACAGACAACAGCCATATAGTAAACTCTCATGTCTACCAAAGACCAACTTATATACCAAATATCATCGACCCACCACTTATAATTACTGAGAAAATGACCTAATCACAAAAACTTGCTCACTAGACCGTTAAATTGAGGTCAAGGACAAAAGCCATAAGACAGACTGTCATGTACTACCTAAGACCAACCTCCATACCAAATATCATTGACCTACCACTTATAGTTACTGAGGAACTAAAGTAAGCAAAAAAACTAAACATGTTCATTGGACCGTGAAATTGAGGTCACAGTCAAAAACCATATAGCAGACTGTCATGTACTACCCAACCTATATACCAAATATAATTGACTTACCACTTATAGTTACTGAGAAAATGACCTAATCACTAAAACTTAACATGCTCACTAGACCATGAAATTGAGGTCAAGGACAAAAGCCATATGACAGACTGTTATGTACTATCTAAGACCAACCTACATACCAAATATCATTGACCTTCCACTTATAGATACTGAGAAACTAAACTAAGCACAAAAACTTAACAAGTTCATTGGACCGTGAAATTGAGGTCACAGACAAAAATTATATAGCAGACTGTCATGTACTACTCAAGACCAACCTATATACCAAATATCATTGACCTACCATTTATAGTAACGGAGAAAATGACCTGATCACAAAAACTTAACATGCTCACTAGACTGTGAAATTGAGGTCAAGGACAAAAGCCAAATGACAGACTGTCATGTACTACCTAAGACCAACCTACATACCAAATATCATTGACCTACCACTTATAGTTACTGAGAAACTAAACTAAGCACAAAAACTTAACATGTTCATTGGACCGTGAAATTGAGGTCACAGACAAAAACCATATAGCAGACTGTCATGTACTACTCAAGACCAACCTATATACCAAATATCATTGACCTACCATTTATAGTTACTGAGAAAATGACCTAATCACAAAAACTTAACATGAAAGTTTACGCCGCCGCCATCATACTTTGTACGCATATGTCTCGCTTTCCGCGCCTTTCGTCGCAGGTGAGACAAAAATGGATTCGGAAACGACCTGATTCGCTGATATCAGCAATTCTGCAGAAATATCACATCCCTAATACACTAATCTTAACTTAAAAAGATGTGTAGATTTGCAAGGTAAAATTAATTAGTATAACACACAGCCAAATTATATTTTTCACAATACATACATGACATCTTTCGTTGAAATGAACATATCTAAATAAATTGTCAAATCTAATTCATGTAATTTCCTACCATTAACCACTTGGGTGTTTCAATACATTATTGAGGGTATGAATACTCTTAATTGTTATGGCGGATTTCCTGGATGATTAACGTATTTTATTTGCAATTCTGCAATGAACATACCAATATTCCTCAAGTAACACCTATAACAACTCCTTCAAAACTCCTGTCTTTTATTTGTCAATCAACCAATCAAGCTTCTATAGAATTCTATTGTATACCAATTTGTCATCACTGGAATATCAAGGTAAACCCCTTCAGGCAGTACAAATTGGTATACAATAGAATCCTATAGAAGCTTGATTGGTTGATTGACAAATAAAAGACAGGAGTTTAGACATGTTAGGAGTTTTATAGGTGTTACTAGAGGAATATTGGTATGTTCATAGAAGAATTGCAAATAAAATAATTATGTTAATCATCCAGGAAATCCGCCATAACAGTTAAGAGAATAAAATAAATTAAAGAACCTTAGTGAGCAAGCTCACATACCCCAGACCCAACATATCAGAAAATCCCCCATTATTGAACCCCAAAAGTACCCTATAAGCAATATTATACATAATAAGATAATTGAAGGGGTTTCAGAGGAGTTACGGTGACAAGATACTTTGGTGTTTCAGCTGAAAATAGTCTAATAATTCCCATAAAAATAATCCTATCTATAAGACAGTAGAGAATGCACATCTACACACCAAGACCAACAATTCTACCAAATATGAAAGTAATTCATTAAGCGGTTTCAGAGAAGTTGCATTGACAAGCTTACTCATGTTTCAGCTGAAAATAGTCTCTAAGTCCAATAACTCCCATAAAAATAATCCGATCATTAAGGCAGTAGAGTATGCACATCTATACATCATGACCAACAATCCTTCTTAATATGAAAGCAATCTGTCAAGCGGTTATACAGGAGTTGCAGTGACAAGAACAGGACAGAAAGATATGATACTTGCTGTTTAACCTGAAAATAGTCCAAGTCCAATAACTCCCATAAAAATAATACGATCTACACATCATGACCAACAATCCTACCAAATATGAAAGCAATCCATTAAGCGGTTTCAGAGGAGTTGCAGTGACAAGATGATGCTTTGGTATTTTAACTGAAAAGTCTAAGTCCCATAACGCCCACAAAAAATTATCCAATCAATATGGTGGTATAGTATGCACATCTACACATCATGACCAACAATCCTACCAAATATGAAAGCAATCCATCAAGCAGTTACATAGGAGTTGCAGTGACAAGAACAGGACTGACAGATGGTCACGGACACACAGAGGGACAGACAGACGGACAGGTCCAAAACATTATACCCTGTGCGCAACTTTGTGGCATTGGGTATAATAAGATCACTGTAGATTTGGAGAAGAAAACATTACACAAATCATATTTTTGTGACACACAGCTCCAATCTAAAACTCTTAAAAATTTCAGTTTCACCAATGGCTTTTGAACATTTCTATGTTAAAATGTACTAGTAACCAGACAAAAATATAATAACATACATTTTTGAATGATCATAAAATTAAATTACGCCATGAACCCTTCACCACAATATATAAAGATTTACTATTGTGGTTACATGATATGATTAATGTCGACCTAACCTCTAATCCTATCGTTTTTGTTTTTTTTTTGCAAAGAGTCTATATTTGTACTTTGAAACAATCAAATATATTAAATTAAATTGGGTAGTTTAAATATTTTATATTTTAACTGTTCTTGTTTTTGGACACATGTGTTGATTTAATATCCTTGACATCAAATTCAATTTTAACCAATCAGAACCTTAGTTTCTATAAACAAACTGACACACCTCCATGTTGACAGATGTCTTTTCAAAATTTTTCAATTTATATATTTTTTAATCTATACACTTGAAAAATTTATTGATATTTGTTACTATGTATTAAACATAAAAACCACTGTCTGATTGACAAATTCAGGCGTAAATAATACACCACATAAAGTCATATCTGATTAGTGGTGAAAGAAACGAGATAAAAAGTTTTTTGTTTGAACATGTTGAAACATCAAAAACACTGGAATTTTCACTGGAGCCAGGAAATTTTTCAGCCAGACGTGGGGGCTAGGAGATTTTTTTCCCATATACACTGTGCTAGGGAAATTTGTTGAGCCAGGCTTTTTTTTTATGGACAGGAACAGGGTGACATTATTTTTTCAACCCAGATGCATACATTATACTATTATGTAGCCCCCCCCTTCAACAAAAAGCAAACAATCGTTCAAGATCACCTTCACACCAGATGAGCAGAATTCACTTTCTGGAGGTAGAATATATAGGAGGGCTACACATGTACATTGGTTCTTTTGGGCATGAATGCTGGATTGTAACAAAAATAAAAATATTGGGCATAGTTCTCATACAAATACTGACATCCTTTGTCCAGTAACGGGACAATTAAATAGACAATGCAAATACAAGTGTATAAAGGATCAAAGGCACTACAGTTAGTTGTAAGAAACCTTGGCAAAATAAATTTGTGATATATGGGGTACAATATGAATCGAACATTCTTGATCAATGGGTCATTTCCTAGGAAACCTTGGAAGATGAGGATCATTGATGCAGATGGACTGACAGGCCTAATGGTAAAACATTGATGGCTCAAACATCAAACAGACAGAAGGGACAGAAGAAGATGAGTGTTCCATGTACATGTATAGTTCACCCTTGTTATATCGTGACCTTTGGGACCATGGAAACTTTTGGCTATAAGCTAAAGGTGCAGACATATCGAAAACTGCCTGACCGAAGGACAAATCAGGCAAAACTTGAGTCGGTCTGGCAAAAATTATCAGCCTGCAGGACCGAATGTCAGGCATAAATTTGACATTTCCTATATGCGACGAAACTGTAGGTCCTGTAAATTTATCTTCGGTCTGGCAGTTTTTCCTTATTTGCCTGACCGAATGTCCTGCAAGGCCTCTGGAGTTTTCGATTTGTCTGAAGGTGGTGATATATAAAGGGAATAAATCACAAAGTATTCAACTTTTTGAAACAAGAGGCTCCCAGGAGTCTTTATTGCTAACCTAGACCATGGCCCGGGAAGTAGAATAACTTCTATGTTAAAGGGTCTCATTTTCTATGAAAAGAAACCTTTATGTCATATGGTGCAACATTTAACTACTTTCCCTCCTGTCTAAAATCTTGATCAGCACTTCATATTAGAAGCATATGTTCAGTTTTAATGTATTCAGCAGTTCCCTAGAAAATGATCTTTGTATGCATTTCCCATGGGTTTTAATGTTCTGTTGAACAAGTTTTGCTGCTGGTGGCCATGTTGGATGACGGATCAACAGAGCACCTCATAAGGTAATAACAATCATATACCATGTTTGGTTCAAATCCAAACTGCACTTCTCTAGACAATCTTTGTATGCTTTTCCCATAAGGTCAAAGGTAAAATTATGTTCACTTCTGGCCATGTTCTGGTGGTAATATTGGACGACACTGATCGGCAAAAAGTAAATACACTTGGTCTGAACTTCTTAAGTGTTTGATGTTAATCAGTACTGTAAAAGAAGATCTAAGATAATTGTATGCATTTCCCACCAGGCTTAGTACCCAGCTGGCAGCCATGTTGGATATTCTAATATGACTCTCTTCTTTGGCTTTGGAAACAAAGCTATCTTCTAATTCCAACAATATTTTTTAGCACATGCGCATATTTTTTTACAAAAGGACATTCGTAATGTACAGTTTCACATTTTATTCACTCAATATCCATGTGTAAATAAAGTTTTAAATCATGAATCGCTCGAAACCTGCATCAAAGTATGACAATAATAGAAATTTACAACAGTTACTGAATTTAAAGTCTCGGAACTGAAATTGACATTACCGTAACCTAGCAACGAATGTGTTGTTATTATGAAATCTGATCCATGTTGCATGTCATGGTCTACAATTTAGATATAAACATTTTTTAATTTCTAATGTTAATTAAATTATAAATATGAGTTTTATTCCCTTTCTTTACTTTTTAGGCTTCAAAAATAACATAACTAGGCAGTCATATAAATCAGAAATACAACCAGCTCACATTTATACCCGCTTTGATTTTAAAATATCCATATTTTATATTTTAAAAATAGATTATTTGTATTAATTCATAAGCGTATGGGCAACTTGTAGAAATAAAATAACGAATAAAGACTTCTCTATGTCTATTTATGTGTGTTTGTATGCAATTTTCCCAACATATATTTTTAAAATAGATTATTTGTATTAATTCATAAGCGTATGGGCAACTTGTAGAAATAAAATAAAGAATAAAGACTTCTCTATGTCTATTTATGTGTGTTTGTATGCATTTTCCCGACATATTTTAATTCTAGTGTCAAACCCAATATTGCACTCTAAGAGCCGCTTCGAATGTTCAAAACGCTTGTAAAACATATCAGAATCGAAATAGATTATTGCAATTGGGCTCTGTGCGAATTAGAACATGGTCAGACCTTATATTTGTCTTCATTTTATACCTTGCTATCGCTCGGTATAAAATATTGACAAATATAAGGTCTGCCCATGTTCTAATTCCCATAGAGCCCGCTTGCAATAATCTATTTCTTAAGCA
Source organism: Modiolus philippinarum (assembly GCA_002080025.1). Lineage (NCBI taxonomy): Eukaryota > Metazoa > Mollusca > Bivalvia > Mytilida > Modiolidae > Modiolus > Modiolus philippinarum. Next base: position 326,168 of record MJUU01043261.1, read on the forward strand.
AACCTGCAGGAAAGTAATAAAAATTGGTCAGTACCTCATAAGCATCATTCATGCCGACTTTGGTTTAAATCCATTAAACTGTTCTCTAGATGAAGATCTGTTAATGCATTTCCCATAGGGTGCAATGTTTAAATAAGTTTCACCACTGGCGGCAAATGTTGGATATCATATGGGCAACAAAGTAACAATACTTGATCAGCACTTGATCAGCATCATTCATGCCGGGTTGGGTTCAAATCCATTCAGCAGTTCTTTGAAAGAAGATCTTTGTATGCGTAATTAATAGGGTTTAATTTTAAGCTTATTAAGTTCCTTGCTGGCAGCCATGTTGGACGACAGATCGGCACCAATGTAATATCACTTGGTAAGCATCTCATAAGCATTATTCATGCTATGTTTGATTAAATCCTTTCAGCGATTCATTAGAAGAAGCTTCTTTGCACGCACTTCCCTATAGAGTCCAATTATGTTAAACTAAGTTTCGACACTAGAACAATGTTGGATGGCGGATCGACACCAAAGTGGCAACCCTTTGTAAGCACTTCTTATTTATCATTCATGCAATGTTTGCCCATAACCCATTAAGTGGTTCTCTAGAAGAAGATCTTTGTATGTATTTCCCCACAGTGTCCAATGTTAAACAAGTTTTGCCACTGGTGGCCATGTTGGATGACAGATCAGCACATTGGTCAGCACCATATCAGCAGCATTCATGCCTCTTTAAGGGTAATTCCATTCAGCAATATAATTCTCAAGAAGATCTGTATATGCACTTCCCTACAGTATCAAATGTTAAACTAAGTTCACTCCTGGTAGCCATGTTGGATGACAGACCAGCACCAAAGTTTCAACACTTGGTCAGCATCTCATAAACATCATTCATTCAAAGTTTGGTGAAAATCCATTCATTATTTCTCCATGTTCTCTGGAAGAATATCTTTGTAAGCATTTTCCCGTAGGGTGCAATGTTAAACTAAGATTAGACGCTGGGGTCATGTTGGATAGCAGATCCCCACCAAAGTAACAAAGTAACATTTGGTAAGCACTCAATAAGCATATTACCCATTTAGTGGTTCTCCAGAAAGAGATTTTATGTATTTCCCCATAAAGGGGCCAATATTAAACTTTAATTCGGCCCCTTGTGGCCATGATGGATGACAGATGATCAGCACCAACATGACCAAAGAAACAGCACATTGGTCAGCAATTATGTTGAAGTCCATTAGCAATTCTTGAGAAGAAGATCTTTGTATGCATTTCCATTTAGGGTACAATGTTTAACTAAGTTATCCGCTGATGGCCATGTTGGATGACGGATCCGTAGCAAAGTAACAACACTTGGTCAGTACCTCTTAAGCATAATTCATGCCAACTTTGGATTTAATCCATTCAGTGGTTCTCTAGAAGAAGTGTTCATACTGTGTTAACTATAAGTATTGCAGTGCAGTTTGTTTATAGTTACAACAATGTATAATGTAGCTTGTAAATATAGTCTTTAGTCTGTGGTTTATGTATCTTTATCCCCGCACTTTCGAAGAAAGTTCGGGGATAATGTTATACCCTCCGTCTGACCGTCCGTCCGTCACACTTTTCTTGTGATTCAAACCCGTCCTTCATTTTTGGATTTAGGGATTTAATTTTGTTGTAGAATTGTTGCATATAGTCTGCAGATGCGCAATAAGCTTTTCGGATTTTCGATATTGGTCTTGGTGCAAACAAGAGGCCCCATGATGTCAATTTTTACACATGTGGCATGTGACACAAACTCCTCCTACATTTATGGATTTAGGGATTTAATTTTGTTATAGAATTGTTGCATATAGTCTGTAGATGCGCAATAAGCTTTTGGATTTTTGATATTGGTCTTGGTGCAAACAAGAGGCCCCATGATGTCAATTTTAACAAAGACCCAAAGATGTGGATTAGACACATGTAGTATGTGACGCAAACTCCTCCTACATTTTTGGATTTAGGGATCAAATCTTTATGCAGAATTGTTGCATATAGTCTATAGATTTGCAATAAGCTTTTGGAATTTTGGTTCCGGTTCCAACTTTGGTAAATTTCCTGAAAATGTCAAAGACACATATTTTTTTTTATTTTGGCATATTATCTTATATTCTGACAAGTGTTTGGTAAAAAACAAAATTCTGAGAACTTAGGATTCTGAAAGGCGGTTCCAATTTTGGTAAATTTCCTGAAAGTCTCAAAGACCACTTATTTTTTGGAATTCTACCTAGCAACCATACTTAAAATGTTTGTGTAGTTGAGGACCAATATTTTCATAAATTGGATTTTAAAATTTTTTGATTCCAATTTTGGTAAATTTCCTGAAAGTCTCAAAGACCACTTATTTTTTGGAATTCTACCTAGCAACCATACTTAAAATGTTTGTGTTGTTTAGGATGAACATTTTCATCAATTGGATTTCAAAAATATTTGATTCCTATTTTGGTAAATTTCCTGAAAGTCTCAAAGACCACTTATTTTTGGGAATTCTACCTAGCAACCATACTTAAATTGTTTATTTAGTTTAGGAAAAACATTTTCATCAACTGGATTTCAAAAATATTGATTCCAATCTTGGCAAATTTCCTGAAAGTCTCAAAGACCACTTATTTAGGGAATTCTACTTAGCAACCATATATCCTTCAATTCTTTTAGTAACAATAATGACTATCAATAGGTAGATTTACATAAAATATGCCAAGGGTGTATAACAACTGTTTTCTGTGTCAAACAGGGAGTGCGGGTATAGCTGTCATTTCCGACAACATCTAGTTATATTTGTAGTTGTAACTTGGCGGATTTAGTCATAAGTTAAGTAGATGAAAGTAAACTAGTCAAGTCAATAAGATCCTTGTATGCATTACCCATAGGGCTCAATGTTTAAATTAGTTTTGCTGCTGGCAGCCATGTTTGATGAGTGATACACATCAAAGTAACAACAATTGGTCAACACCTTAAATGCATCATTCATGCCAATTTTGGTTCAAATCCTTTCTCAAGGAGAAGTTCTTGGCAGAAATGTCAAATTTTCAACTAAGTTCACCTCTGGCAGCCATGTTGGATAATTGGCTGGCACTTGAGAACAATAATGTAGCAACACTTAAGACATCACCTCATCTAAGCATCATTCATGCCAAGTTTGGTTCAAATCCATTCAGTACTTCTCAGGAAGAAGTTCTTTAAAGTATAAGTTTACAACAGACAGATGGATGCAAAGTGATGACAAAAGCTTAACCTGGCATAGCCAGGTAGGCTAAAAAGGACATAATAGTTGGCTATAAGTGAGGGATTGCCATTAAAGAGCTAGGTGTGGTATAAAGAGGGAGCATGTGTATGTTTAGTTGAACAAAGGGACTGAAAAAGAGGTTCAAGGCATCAAAGGCATTCAAGGAATTGCAGATCAAGCCATCTAAATTCAATTGTACATGTAAATACAATATCTATATATCAAATTGTCTTGAGGGATATCAATTACATGTATATCTGAATGCTGGCAAAAAAGAAGGGTCAGTATTTTTAAAGCATTTTTTTTAAAAGCTCCTAACCTCATTACATTAAATGTGTGGCAATGGGTATGAATTCATTCTTATTTATATAAAAATCTTTGGCACTGGCTACTCTAGGCAATTGTTGTGGTTGAGTAGCTAATGCCAAAAGTCTTTGTTACGGTAAGGTAGGGTAATGGCTGCCAAAGATCTTTATTTGGTATCAATTTTTTAGGGACATTTGCATACATGCCAACTGACCCACTTAAAATTGTCAAGTGTGACCCACAAAATTAAAACCCCTCACCCGCCAGGGGTAATGACCCAACAAGGGTCATTATTTCCACCTGCAAATGAGATTGTCATCTGCCATTAACCTGCCACAACCCAAAAGCCACATTTTTTCAATATTAACAGTAAACAGCATTTTTTTAGATTTTTTTGAGGTTGGCAAGTATACATTTGTAAATTTGGCACTTAATGGAAATCAAGTTTCTAGTAACTTAAAACAAGAATGGTGAATTAATTCTTTTTTTCATATTTGTGTGGCATATATGCATTTTTTCTCAAATTGTCTTATTTTCCTTCCTGTCTTCTTGCAAAAAGAAAATCAAGAAATTACAAATAAAAACAATGAATCATGGTAATGAAGGCCAAATAAGGAGTTTAAGCCAAAACATTTATTTATTTCAATATTACAAATTCAAGATTGTAAATTGTTTACATTTTTTGCCAAGATGCCATTAAAGATAAAATCAATAATATTTCTATAACCTTGACGCAATGGTATTTTCAACCAATAAGAAATTGCCAAAGTGTCAACAAAACGACACACCTCCAAATCAATATACAGTACGTGTTTGTCACAGATTCAGACCAAATTACCCGGGTATTCTACGATTTTATTTCATCATCTATGTCATTTATATCAAAACATGTGCTCTGATAGTCAAAACAAATTTATTTTTAGCATTTTCAAAACATGTAAAATGATGTTTTTTTCCCCCTGCCATATGAGAATTTCAACTTATGCTGTTGTAAAGTACACACATTTAAACCTTTTATGCTTTGTGTACCAACCATTGCTAATTTATAGTAGATCAAATATTATGATATTTACTCTTGACACCCATATAACTGAACCCTACATTTAAAGGGCAAATGGTAAATAATTTTACAATTGACCAAATCTACTATATAAACATACAAATGTGAAAATCAAGTCTATGTAAATACACAATGAAATGTTGTAGTAACTTCAAACAACTATTGCATGTGCATGTATTATGTGGCATTAATGAATGATTTTTTTTTAATTTAAAGATAAATTAGGCAAATAATTATATATTTATCAAGAAATGTTACCATATTTACAAGCCATTCCAAGCTGTGGAGATTTTGCCTAGAAAAGGTATTTATTTTCATGCCCTTCTCGTTACACAAATTATCTACTCATGTCCATCTTGTTACACAAATGATCTATGTTCACCAACTGTCACATCAAATTATTTGTTTGTATTTTTTTTTTTTTTTTATATTAAGTTATCTTTTCATGAAAGTCAGATTAGAATACTTATTTTTACTGGTACTAAGATTAGATAATTTATTTGCAAAATTGCTCAAACTGTACGTGCACCATGTATAATATGTAAACATATATTTCAAGAAATTCCTTGGAACTTTCTATATTTAAATAAAAAAATCCTTTCACTAGGCCTTCTGGGTTCGACTCTAACAGTAGTCCTGTAGCCCCAGGCTAGTGAATTTGAGGAAGGACTACTAGAATTTGTAACTTGGTAGTCCTTTGGTCTAGTAAAATTTGGAAAAATTTTTAAAGGTATATTTATTTCAGGCTGGTAAAATCGTCGTGGGACTAGTGAATTCAGGAATCTTGTAGTCCTTTTGTATACTAGAAATTAAATTTAGTGGCAACCCCTGGGCCTTACCCTAAGTTTGAAAATCAAAATTGATAACAGATCAGATAAAAAGGGGGTAATGTTGACGACCCCAAGGTCCTCGATTTTTGCTATAAAACACGTGCACTTGCTTCAAAAACTTTGTCGTGTTTATACAGCTACATGGTTATATGAACGAAATAATACAGATTGTGTCCTATTACTAAAAACATAATTATTCATTTTTTAAATTATTTTTCCACGTGCGCAGCATATCAAATTGCCATGGAATTTACGCTTTGTTTTTAATCTATCATGAATGACAACTCTTTGAATTAATATTTCCTTACCCCGGTACTTGAATGTGACCATTGTGTGTAATAGTATCATCTTTTAACCCCTTCAATTTCTTTCCATTTATAAGTCCGTTTTGTGTACTTCTTCTCTTCATGTTGCCCGTTTGGTGCTTTTCCACTGACCGTGTTTGTAAATAATATATGGCGGAATAATATATGGTAATAATTACGCTGTATCTGACATTATGCATTCAAACACACTAATTTGGCAAAGTTGTAAGTAATAAATGAATGATCTATTGAAATAATAGACGTTTTTGCACTGTTAAACATTTTTAAGTCTAAAATTCAATGAAACATGTAGAACTATATTTTATTTTTAAAGGTCAGCGGGTCAAAGAATGCAATGAATGAATGAATTTTTATTGCATCATCGTTTGCTGGTATGTTCACGTACTTTTAGTTCAACCTCATTAAATAATGTGTCATATGTGGTGTGACCGGGGTGTGACAGCACAAT
>MJUU01043262.1:23500-36267 GCA_002080025.1 Modiolus philippinarum
GGATACTATTCGTTGTTTACTGGTATCCATTCAGTGACAGCTGAATGTTACATTTAAAAGAATTATTTCTGTAATTTTGGATCATTTTATGTTTAACAGTTTATTTGTTAACATGATTTAAGCATGTGTTTGTCAGTCTAAATTCACTACATCACACTAAAAATTAAGTGGTTTCAAACTGTTTGCTGAAGACATTTCAGCAATAGAAACTCTATGAAAGTCGGAAACTTAGTTCTAAGGAATGTTTTAAAGTGAACTTTTTTTATTTGAAGTGCAATGGTTATTTCAGTGTTGCAAAAATACTTTTGACCCAAGGGCAAGAGTGTATACATGTTTTATGTAAATTTTAATTGTGGTCTGTTGAATTGTGTATGTGTTTTGTTAAGATTGATTTTTTTACTGTGTTCTAATTTGAATGTTGTTTGGGTAGTTACAGAAATAATCAAACTGGTGGTGTGGAGGCACCTGCATAAATAAATGGCAGATGGAGTTTCTTCATCATTCAATGCAGAAAATAAATAACTCTAAGAAAATATTTCTGGAAGGTTATTTTTAAAATGTGCCTAAGGATCTATCAGTTTGATTTTTTCTGGAGCAACCATTGTTGTTTTAAAATAACCCTGTACAATATGTAATTTTAACTTGTTATATAGGGGAAATAAAAAGTTAGAAATAAAGGTGATCAATTCTACTCTGTGTTTGTTTTTACTAAAGACCCTTATCTAAACATTTGTTAATTGGCACTGTAAGCCATCTGGAGGAAATCTTTACCCTTACACCTTCATTTAAATAAATTGAACTTTAATAGCAAGTCTTGCTTGCTGCTAATATTCTGACATGAAAAGATAAATTTGCCCATATACAAATGGTTTGTAGGGTACAACATCTCCTCAGCATAGTGCAGTGAAGGAAAGCATATTCAAGTGAGTTCGTTATGGAATTGCATTTGTCAGACGGCAGTTAATATCTTTTCTCTAATGATATGTGAAGTTTAAACCGGTTCTGACCTGTTAGATAATTCTTTTATACCCCCACTCGTGAGTGGGTGGTATATTTGAATACGCTTGTCCGTCCTTCCGTCCGAAGTTTGTCGCTCTTTTCTCAGCTACTGCTGGGCCGATTTGTTTCAAATTTGGTTTTTCACTTTATATCTATGGGGGATGGGTCGTATGCCATTTTGGCTGCCTTATGGTATCAACTATCTGTTTGGCGGGTGGGACTTGGCCATTTTTCCCTTTATTGAACATAGTGAAAATTTTCGTTGCATTTTTCTCAGCTACTGCAGGGCCGATTAATTTCAAATTTGGTATTTGACTTTATATATAGGGGGAATGCGTCGTCTCCCATTTTTGTCACCTTATGATATCAACTTCCTGTTTGGCGGGACTTAGCCATTTTTCCCTTTATTGAACATAGTGAAAATTTTCATCGCACTTTTCTCAGCTACTGCTGGGCAGATTAATTTCAAATTTGGTATTTGACTTTATATATAGGGGGAATGCGTCGTCTCCCATTTTGGTNAGCCATTTTTCCCCTTATTGAACATAGTGAAAATTTTTGTTGCACTTTCCTCAGCTACTGTTGGGCCGATTTATTTCAAATTTGGTATTTTACTTTATATATAGGAGGAGTGCATAGTCTCCCATTTTGGTTACCTTATAATGTCAACTTCCTGTTTGGCGGGACTTGGCCATTTTTCCCTTTTTAATGTGAAAAATAATATGAGTGGGGGTATACCTAGCACGACAACGCGTGCAACCTCATGTTTTCATATTCAACATAAGTTGGATAAAGCTCCGTGCTATTTCCCACCAAATTTATTTCGGAATACAATTCTTTGTCTTCATTATTTATCGTTAGAGAAAAAGATTACACCACTTAATCCTGATTATTACCATATTTTATCCACTCTCGAAAATTAAATTTAAAAAATTTAAATGCTCAGCAAGCCTCGCAATTAGAATTTTATTATTTAACTATCGAGAGTGGATAAAATATGGTAATGAACGGGATCTGGTGGTGTAATCTATATGTATAATTATCAAGTGCTCAAAACCGACAACTTGGTGTTGAATAGTTGTGTGAGTCAAAAGAGGGAAGGTGAATCTGTTGGAATTCACTCTATGAACACAGTTGGTGTTATAACAGGTTTGCCTACAGGTTGATGGAGTTCATACTATTACTATTAGATATCGCAAACTAGGAAAAATTGACATAAAAACAGTTAATTAAGGTAGTTGGCAAATTAAACAAAAAAAGGTATAAAATAAAAATTTACTGTACATTTGTACTAAAAGCTTACTGCTTGAATGATAAATCAGGGGGTGTTAACAGGTTGAAACTGTTGCTGACAAATCAGGAGGTGTTAACAGGTTTGTAACAGCTACCATATTGACAAATGAGGTGTTAACAGTAACAGCTATAATATTGACAAATCAGATGTTATAGCGATACATGTGTTAGAATACCAAAGGTATAACTGCAAATGACAGAAGAGTTTCTGAAATTTGCAATTTACTTACCTAGAAATCAGCTTATAAAAACCAAAGAAAAATTTTCTTACCTCCAGAGATTTCTTCTCATTTGTCTTAGTTCAATCAATTAAAGGTATCTAGTGAATTTAAAATAACTGGAATGATTTATGAGAAAAGTATTTTTCATAGTTCACGATAAAATAAAACATAACATTACAAATAGTTTATATCCATGCATCCAATACATTACTTGATATACAATTACACAATAAAGTGAAGATTATTCATCAATTATAAGAATTTTTTTTAACTCCCCAAAACACAGAATTTTGGAAGGAGGCTAATTAATGTTGCAATATGTTCTGCTTGGTGATCTCCCTTCCAAAAAGTGTGACTTTTAAATTTTGATTTTCAAAATGTCAAGAAACCGAAACTGAAAAAATATCACTATATTATTACTAGCATGACAAAATAAATAAAAAGTAAAAAGAGCTGCTTCATGTAGGGCTTTTCTTTTAATTTTATATGGCTTTTGTGCACAGCCAAAACAATCTATATGAAAAGATAACTTGAGAAATGCCATGGAAAACTTGAAGGACTTGACTGTCTTTTAGTTTTTGTCGCCAGTTTGGATCGATACTGTCTTCATATGTCATCACCCAGTTAGCATATAAATAACGTAGCAGCATTAGAGATGTCATAATTGAAATGCTGAACAATTTTGTCAAGTCCTTGTCACATAAATTACGTAATTTCAGGTAGATAACATACACAGTTGTGGCGGATATAATTGACACCCCGCACATACATATGTTTGTTGATACCGATACTTTTTAATTATCACAGGTTTGAAACATATAGCTATATGGTCATAAATTTGTTATTCTTTAGCCGAACAGAAAGAGCGGAATAACACATTGTTAACTCTTAAGCCCTGGTGTTTGTGTTTATAACCAAAAGTGTTGAAAAAATTGGCAAAAGATTTCTATTGACATTTCGTTTATAACTTTATAACAAAAACAATACACGTACTTATGGAACTATTTTGTTCATTAACTACTATGTGCAGAACCTCGACCTCAACAAAAACAATATGGCCGACCAACAAAATTTCTAAAAGATGCGCATTTTTAAAAAATCGTAGCAACCAGCATCATTAAAATTCAGCCTAACTAAAAGTACCAAGCACTAGAATTATATATCGCCTTTCATTATGTTTGTTCAAAAAATGAATTAATTGAATAGTTAATTTTTGATTAGAGAATTTCGAGACAGGGTACAAAATGTGAATGACTTCTCAGCTCTACAATGCAAATGTAAGTCAAATTTTGATAATAAAAAATAAAATAGCAAATTACTTCAATAAAATATGAGAATTATACCAAGAGGTACTTGTCTTATGATTTTCCTCTTTAAACTGACATTGATCGGTTGTCCGAGCTTTGACAACAGTTAAATCATAACTATCATTATCTACTTCAATCGCTATTACACATCACAGGAAGTACTTATCCATCATGTCTCCAGAGTTTAGTATTGTTTTCTACCCAAGACAGATATGATTTATCACGCTATGGGTAGTCTCCTTTGATCTTGAACTTCATTTCAAATCACCATTGTTATATACATCCCTGCTTGAACCATCTATCAAAATTATGTATTGTCATTTTCTCTCCTTTCAAGATTGTGGTCATTGAGTTAGTAGTCTACCTGTATTGGGTTTTATTCATATTTTTATTATACTATAGGGAAACAGGACAGATAAAGGGAGGTTTGGGTACCCATAAACTGGTTTAACCCTACTGCTGGATTTTGCTGGTGCCGGTTACAAGTCTGGCTGTCCCGAGTTCCTATCGTTATTTGTTTGTCCTTTGTCCTGTTTGTGTTTCTGTCCCCCACCACAACCTGGAGCGGGGACATAGAAATGCCAGGCGTCCGTGTGTCCGTCCGTCACACTTTCTTGTAAGCACTCTCATGCCTACAAATTATAACAGATTTTCATGAAATTTATACCAAATGTTTATATCACTTATACCTTGGTCAAGTTCCAAATCAGCCTTGGTCTATACTTTTTGACGGAGTTATGGGACTTTGACTGAAATCATGACTCTTGTCTTATCCAAAAATTGACCTTGTAAGCGCTCTCATGCCTACAAATTTTGACGGATTCTCATGAAATTGATACCAAATGATTATATTATTAATACCTTGGTCAAGTTCGAAAATCAGCCTTGGTTGACACTTTTTGACGGAGTTATGGGACTTTGACGAAAATAACGACACTGTTTAAGCCAAAAATTGACCTTGTAAGTGCTCTCACCCCTACAAATTTTAACGGATTTTCATGAAATTTATACGAAAGGTTTATACTACTTATACCTTGGTCGAGTATGAAGATCAGTTTCGAAAAGACTTTTTGACGTAGTAATTGGACTTTGACCACAATCCGTTTTAGCTGAAAATTTACCTTGTAAGCGCTCTCATGCCTACAAATTTTGACGGATTCTCATGAAATTTATATCAAATATTCATACCACTAATACCTTGGTCGAGTTCGAAGATCAGTTTCGGTCAAGACTTTTTGACGGAGTTATTGGACTTTTTTTTTTACCAAAATAACAACACCGTTTTAGCCAAATATTGATCTAGTAAGCACTCTCATGGCAACAAATTTTGACAGATTTTCATGAAATTTATACCAAATGTTAATACCACTAATACCTTAGTCAAGTTGGAACATCTGCCATGGTCGATCCTTTTTGTATTCCCACATATTTAATTTTGGAACTGCCCTGAATGTTTGAAAAAATTGCAATTTCATATTCAGTATACTAGTATATTACATGAGCGGCGGGGGACCTAGGAATTCTATTCTTGTTCCTGTGAAGTTCTCTGGCAGATTGTGGCATGTGACTGTAATTTTCAGCCTTTGTAGATGTTTCCTGTTATCCCCTTTGTTACATTGCTTGCTTCTGCAGTGCTGCAACTGATGACTGATAACATCCGTCCACTGATAATTGGGAAAAATAAAATTTTAGACAAAATTAAAACTTTAATTTGATGTAAGGCATAAAAAGATCTCTACAAAAATAATACAAAATGTAACACAATGTTTTTCATGACATATTTTACAAAATAATAATACTTCTATAACTATCACAGGGTAAATGGTGTAATGTGGGTGACTGGCAAGAAATGATGGGGGATGTATAAAATACTTGATCAAAATCATTGCTTTCCTTGATAAAGCTTGCAACAATGAATAGAGAAAGAAGAAGTTTATTTTTCAAGTGTAATGAATAAAAAAAGACATTACTTATTATGTGTACAGAAGTGAAGGAAAATAGAGAGACAAGGTTAAACAATATACTACCCAACCTGGCTGACCTTTTGGCACCAATAGCCCTTTTTAAGTGTTGTTATCTTTTCCTGGATTTGAACTCTCCCAACAAATGGAGGTACAAACACTCTTCGCTTCCTGTTATCACTCATACGGTTGGCCAACAATACACAACTTAAACTCTGAATACATTTAATTATAACAAAATTAGTGCAGTGTCACAGTAAACCATAGTAAACAATGACATTGTAATCTAAATATGAACAGTTTTATGAACTGTGTTCAAGATGAACAACACTTGCCGTGTTGTGTTGATAACCGGAATTATTTATTTGTATTGTAAATGCCGAAAACAAAGGGCAGAACAAATGATTTTTTGAAAAGCCTATAGTATAATACCATTATGTTACAAGAAAAACATTTTACAAGTACAGTCAAACCTGCCTTAGCGACCACCTCTATTAAACGACTTCCTGTCTTATCCGACCTATTTCTAATCCCCCCGTGGTTTTTTATTATATGACTTAACTTTATTAAGCGACCCACTGTCTAACGGGACCAACGACCTTAATTTTCAGTTCCAAATATTACACAAACCCCTTATTAAGGGTCTTTTAGAAAGACCAAATATATAAAAATTTGAAAAGGAAGTGAAATTGTTCACTGATCACACGACAAAAAAAATAAAATTTGAATTACTTTTTAGATTTTCACACTGAAAATGGCTAAAAATAAAATAATTTACCTTTAAATTTACAAATAAGAGCAATTTAATTAAAGTACAGTTTAATGCCAGTTTTCATTTTTATTTTTAACGACTGAAAATGCAAACTTGATCAGATAGTTGAACCTCTATTAAGAGACCCACTGTCTTATGCGACCTTTTTAGGCTATTCCCTTGGAAGGTCACATAAGACAGGTTTGACTGTATTTATGCCAGTTCAAAAATTTCCCTTTTCTAGAATCAAGGATAGCAACACAGTTTATAGTTATGTTTGGCTTCAGTAAGCTGAGGATGAATCCGAGTGTATTCAATAATTATCTTTCACTATGATCAGAAAATATGGCCTTTAAAGACAACATCATCTGTATTTCCAAAATTGGTCGAATGGTTGACATGTTCTGCAACTTGATTGGGATCTTTCTGGGCTTTGAGGATGCCAATCTAATCGTTGAAATATGTACACCATTACTGATGTCTTAAATGCCACAAAAATTTATTTTGGTATATATTATGGCTTGAAAGTTAAAATAAAAGTATGAGATTCATCTTATTACAAAAGGACAATGAAAAAAATAATATAAAACATGTTATAAAAACAATATATAAGTATATGAAAACTGACCTTTTAAGAAAATAAATAAACAATAGGTGCATACGAATTATCTATCACTACATGTTTGCTATGATGTAAAAGTACTTAGAACAGGGAAATAATCCCCATGTAATTGCAATGAAAAAAGACATGAATAATTAGGAAAATAAAATATGAAATATTTGTTTAAAGAGAAATTAAATGTATTTTAAATGATAGAATGAAGCTACTGTTAAACACCTGGTACTATCTTCATTGATGGATAATCAAGGAGGTACTTTTCACCTTAAAAATCAAAGATAAAGCTAGTTTTTAAGTATAATACTTAAAATTTTCATAGTTTATCAACTGGATGTCTATATTTTATACTTTATATGAAGCTTTCTTTCAAGTATTTAATGAAAAGAAATCCCAAAACACGTAGACATTTGAAGAAAAATAAAATAAAATAACAGGAAGTGCAAGTGCAGTGGAAAATTCAGAACTAGTTGGGTGTAGAGTGTAATATCTGTTGTTCACTTTACATTTCATTTGATATTTGAATTTTTTTACTTTTTACTAACTGATGTTGAAAAGAAAATAAGGATCAAGAACTCCAGGGAATTAGATATTATCCATTTAATTTAACAACAATAGTTCATTGCCAAGTACATTCAAAACTTTACAGATTATATAATACTTCCTCAAAATTATGGCAACTGATGAAATATTCACAATAGTGACATGATAATAACATCTATTGGTTGAAATACAACTTTCTTTTCTATAGCTGTATTGAATTTTATAATCTACATGGACAAAATGACCTAAACTATTATAGACAGGATCTCACAATTAAATAATGTACACATAATGCTCAAAATGAGCCAATCATGATAAAATGTATGTATAATACACTTTTTACAAGTAGAACTAGAATATGCAAACAATATCTCTTGAAAGTTATGTTTGACTCTGACTTTGTAGATAAATAAAACCAATACGTGATGACTAAGAAGCGAGAGGATGAATGGTAATCTTTTATACGTGTATGTCATCTCTACCTACAGCAGACGACACAATGAAACTAACATTACAACTGAAAAGTGTGATAAAAAACATTGCAAATAAAATGTCTGAAAGTATTTTATTTTTCAAATTATAAAATAAAATTTGAGGGTCATCTTTCATTTCAACGTAAAAACTGTATTTGAAAATGTATTAAAATATTTTACATAGAAATAATAGTGAAAATGATTGTATGAGGGATAACCTTAAAAAATCTATAACTGATTTTGTTCATAATTTATTTATTTTTTAAAATAATGATTATTGTATAAATGACAAAAAATAAAATTAGGGAAATAAGGATAAATTCAGAAATGTTAATTCAAATACTAATATCTATATGGAATTCTTATATCAAATTATCTCCCTTGTGTAAATTCCTGTGTTCCTATAGATCCCAGGTAAGATTTACAGCTGGTGCATTTTAGTTCATCTTTTATTAATGAAAATATTATAGAAAGGATTAGTAACAAAGATTTTACATTGTTTGGAACTTTTTTTTTATTTCATTTTGTAATTATTTTGTAAATTTTCAAAATGTTTTCCACATTTTGTACTGTACAAAAATGGCAGAATAATTCCGCACAAAGACCCCTTCAAATGTTTTAATTTTAATTTTCTAACAGACATGCTCTTCATAGCAAACAAAAAGTGGAAATGGACTTCACCAGAAATACATGTAAATATAAAGTAAAATAAATAAAGAATTGTTACATGAATACATAATTGCAAAAAGTGGATTTCTGCTAAAGAGCAGAGAAAAATTATGCCTAAGTTAAAATTCTGAAATTTAAATAAAATGTCTGAATTATATTATGTATGAATTATACTACAATTAAAATGTTAAACATAACATTACAATTTAAATGTCTGAATTACATTACAGTTAAAATGTTCAAACATTATGTTACAGTAAAAATGTTTGAATTACATTAATACATTAAAAATGTTACAATATACATTACGGTTAAAAATTTATGAACTGCATCACAGTTAAAATGTTTGAAAACATAACAGTTAAATTGTTCAAACATTATATTACAATTAAATGTTTGAATTAAATTACAGTTAAATTGTTCAAGCATATATTACATTTAAATGTTTGAATTACAGTTGTACTGTTAAAATATTGAAACATTGGGTACGAATTACATTGCAGTCAAAACATTCATTCAAAAATTACATTACAGTTCAAATTTTTATCATGTGTTGTCAATGTAATCATATTCATATTCATATCTTAATAATCTCGTATTCTTTGTTTCTTTTGCTGAAAATGAAAAATAATAGCATATTACAGATACTTTTGCTTTCAATATTGGTAATTGCAGTGACGTCACAGCATTGGAAAATTCACTTTCAATGGCTAGAAATTATAATTATTCATAAGAGTCATAAAATAGTCATTTTCTATACATTACATGAACATGTTAATTAATGTAACCAGGGAACTATACCAAGGAGGGAATGGATATGCCGGGCAACATAAAAAGAAGTAACATGTTGGGCAGTGAATGATGTCCGTCTCGGGCAGAATCACTGTAAAATGAAAAATCGTGTGGGTCTCTCTGTCATAGGAAATACTTTGTGTTGGTGTTTTTCTTTGAGGTGAAAACATACTGAATCATTCTCATTGTAAAATATTTGAATAAATAAAAGCCTACTTGTTATCAAAATGATATGTAAAAGTAACGATAAAGCTAAACCTGTAAATAAAGAGAAATGGGTATGTTTTGTAAACTTCTTCAATATTCTTTTAACTCTTTTACAACCAGTATTTCACTATACTTTCAAATTTTTCAAAATTCTCTTAAACTCCTAAGGCCCTATCAAGTTAATTTGTAGATTCTCATCCACACTGTGTCCAATCGAGTACAGTAACGGTTGTTTGGTAACTACTTCACGTTTTTAAGAAATTAAAAATATACATAAAAATATTTCGCATTCAGAATTTAATACATATTAATGTTCATTCAGACAAAAATAAGAAAATAATTTTATTTATTTGCTTGCAAACAATGTCATTACAGAGAAATCAAAATGAAAGTGTACATGTTTGGTTACAATGTAATCAGTAAACAAATACCAAACACATACACTTTCACTTTTAGTTTGAGGCCATTCATGTACTTCAGAATATAAGACTGATCCAATTTTACTCTATATTCGATCTTCAATTAACCAATGTGATTATTATTTATCAAAATATTTGGTAAAGGCGCTTTTGAAATCTTTGTGATTGCAGGAAATAGCTACCAAACGACTGTTGCCATACTCGATTGGATACAGATCCACCAGTAACAAAAAATTTGGGGTGGGCGGGAGGGTTTTATTTTATTTTTTTTTTACTGATTTTCACTAAAATTGATTGGAATTTATAGAAAATTTCTGAATAATTGAAAGTAAAAAAAAATTGAGCTTAGAAAAAATGGGGCAGGTGGGGATGAATGTCTATAAATTAATTTGATGTGGCCTAATCATCAAAATATAATGAAAACAGACGTTTTCTCTAGAGTTGTTGGTCTATTATGCTGGGCTGGTTTTATGATTTACCAATAAGGATTAATTTATAGTGATTTTTTTAAAGCAATTTCTTTTCACATAACTCTGAAGAAAAGCTTATGTTTACAGGAAAACAGGAAAAATCTCTGTTGCATGAACTATTTCTAAATAAGATATGTCAACTAGAAACTGGACAGATATTTTTTCAGCATTGATCAGTCTGGGGCTTTACATGTTAAATCACAATAAGATTCAAATCTACTGTAGTAAAATCTGTATTATACATCTTCCCGAATACTGTAAACAAATTAATTTTTGCTAGCAATTTATTTTTGTGGTTTATGCGAGTTGAACAATATCACAAAAATAAATTAGATCAAATAATTCTAACAACTAACAAGTGCATCAACAGAAAATCGAAAATTGTATATATTAGATGGCACAAACTTCACCAAGACAGACAAAACACAAAATAAATTATCAGCAAAAATAAGTTGGTCTAATATAGTGAAAGTGAAAGTGAAAGATATCTCTTACACCCAAGGGTAAGATTTCAATGTGTCTCTCACAAGGCTTGCCAAGTCAGAGAACCATTGAAATCTTACATAAGGTTGTCCGAGATATCTAAATCTTGCATTTTTAACGATGTTGGATTATTTTTCTCACATTTATTGCCACAAAATACAGTTTGTTAACCACCATATGGTACTCAACATCCAATATTACTATTTTACATTAACGACGTCGGAATTCAGTTGCCTAGTATTTTTCTGTCTTATTCCCCTGAAAACCAGATTTGGCTCATCTTTTTGGAGGGTATGAATGCCCTTTATTGTTAACCTTAAAACGCCCCTTTTCTGCTATCCTAAACATCAAATGGGTCAAAATTTTACCATCAATTGTCAAAAAAACTAGAGGCTCACATGAGCCTGTATCACTCACCTGGTCACTGGTTTTATTCATTGTCACCTATAGACCACCCATTCATACTATAAATCAGTTCAGCAGATGTTACATTTTCATTCTTGGATGAGGTACAAACTAAAAATCACAAACTTTGGAAGGGATCACCCAAAGACAATTGTAACCAAGTTTGGTTCCAAGTGGCTCAGTAGGTTCAGAGCAGAAGACATTTGAATGCATTTCCCATAGAGTCCCTATGTTAAACTATGTTCCACGCTGGTGGCCTTCTTGGATGAGGTAAGAACGTAAAAATCACAAACTTTAAAGGGGACCACCCAAGGACTATTGTGACCAAGTTTGGTTCAATTTGGCTTGGTAGTTTTCAGAGGAGAAGATCTTTGGATGCATTTCCCATAGGGTCCCTATGTTAAATTATGTTCCATGCTGGCGGCCATCTTGAATGAGGTATGAACATAAAAATCACAAACTTTGAAGGAAAACATCTAAAGACTATTGTAACCAAGTTTGGTTCAAATTGGCTCAGTGGGTTCAGAGGAGAAGACATTTGAATGCATTTCCCATAGGGTCCCTATGTTAAACTGTGCTCCACGCTGGCAGCCATCTTGGATGAGGTACAAATGCAAAAATCACAAACTTTAAAGGGGACCACCCAAGGACTATTGTGACAAAATTTGGTTCCCATTGGCTGAGTGGTTTTAGAGGAGAAGATCTTTGAATGCATTTCCCAATTAGGGTCCTATGTTAAACTATCTTCCCCACTGGTGGCCATCTTGGATGAGATGCGAACCTGCTGGACATATGTAGAAATTGTAGTTCTGGAAAACCTCAACACTTTTGCAATTCACATTTAACCTTTATCTCAAACAGTTTTTGAAATAAAAGTAAAAACGTTCAAAAATTGTGAAAATTCAAAGAAAAAGCGGCAATAACTCCTATGTGGGTTGTCAGATTTTCTTCAAAATTGCAGGACATGTAGATCTTACTATGCTGACCATTTTTGTTATACAAACTTCACTTCTATCTTCTATCAATTTCAATATATAAGACCAGAAGTAACGAAAAACTGAAAATTTTACGGAAAAGGGGCAATAACTCCAAGACGGGTAAACGGATATTCTCCAAAATTGCAGGGCAGGTAGATCTCATCATGCTGATCATTTTTAC
>MJUU01043262.1:54193-75250 GCA_002080025.1 Modiolus philippinarum
ATTTTCTTCAAAATATCCATGTGGGTAATCTTGACATGCTGAACATTTTTGCAATTTAAACTTAACCTCTATCTGTTATAGTTTATTTAAATAAAAAAAAAACATCAAAATTTTGAAAATTTTATGGAAAAAGGGCAATAACTCTTAGACGGGTCATCAGATTTTCTTCAAAATGTCAGCATGGGTAGATCTTCTCATGTTGATAATTTTACTCCTGTCAGATTTTTGTTATCTGTAATGATTCTGAGTTATTTGCCAAAAACTGTAATTTACCCCTATGTTCTATTTTTAGTAACAACAGCCATGTCGTTTGACCTAAGACATACAAAATAACAAATTTGAAACTAGATACCCTAGTGATGATTCAGTTAAAGTTTGGTTCCATTTGACCCAGTGGTTTCAGAGGAGAAGATTTTTGAAAGTGAGCTAACGACAGACGGACAACGGACGACGGACGTCAAGTGATGGCAATAGCTCACCCTGGCATAACCAGGTGAGCTAAACATACTTCAACTCGTCTCTTAATGTATGGGAAAGTTTCAATAGGGTGGTACCAGTTAGTTTATTGCAATATGTTTGACACTTTTTATCTGATATGTTTCCATTTTTATGAGTGGTTATTTTTTATGGTCTTTATTTGTTGTGTGTTTTGTGAAAACTTATCAAAATGCGAAGTGCAAGCCAAATTCTCACTTCTAACTCGCAAAATTCTTAATTCTCACTCCTAAGGTATTGAATTTTTATTTCTCATTAGCCCATGCACAGTACCCTATATGAATTTATTTCATAATGCTACAAGACTTTTAGGCACCAAAATGTTTTGTGTGAACAGTACAACAGAGAAAATTCAAATCTGCATTCAAACTTTTTAAAATATATTGGTTGTTCTACACTTACTATTCCAATAAGGTTGTGTTTTCCAATGGGAGTTGTCCATTATTGAACAATCCAAATTATCTCTCTTGCAGGCTGGGTGATCCCTACGTCTAAGTTTCTCCCCAGATTGGAGATTCCAGTAACTTGCTAATATAAACAAAACAGAAGAGGTCAAAGGTTAAGCAGTTTCTAAGCATGCATACAGAAATAAATGATGCCTTAAATGACATCAAATCAATATTGTATAGCAACATAATTTTTCCACAGTAAGCTATGTTTATTTTTATGTAATAAATTCTACAATAGATATTTTATCTGGTCATGACCAGGTTTATGTATGATCTGTCAAAAGAACTTTCAGGAGCATGATTCATGAAAAATACTCCAACAATAGTTTACAAATTTTTATATGTGAAAGCCAAAACCACTTAAGCATGAAACCAGATTATGCAAAAAGGGAATCTCCATTATTCATAAGTGTGGAACTATACCTTCAAATTTCATATGCTCTAAATTAAAACTTTCGGACAAATTTGAGATCCTGCTATACAATAAATGGGTTATTGCATTGATATTGAGGAATACTGTCACTTGTTAAAAAATATATTGCACACGTAAATTTTATGCAATATAAAATTTTACTTGAAACAATATTCCTTGATATTCATGCAAACTGGAAATACAGTAGGTGACAACTTTTAAGCTAAGGAATGAAGCAATAATGAAATGTAAATAGAACCATACCAGCTGGACATACCAAAAACAAAAAGATGCAAGCAAATCTGAGTTTATTTTCAAAGATGAGTTCCTTCTGTGAAATGTGTGCATTAAAATCCTATTTTGTGAGAAAAACAGCATTGCAAAATTATGACACAGTAACATATATGGTGTGTACTTGAGAGTTCATGCACATACACTGTGATGTGATCATTTTATATTTTTGAAATTAAAATTGACAAAACATTGAAACTTGTTTGCAAAATGACATGTCACAGAAACCTAAATTTGCCTTTATTACACATTTCCATAGATGCATGTGTATCCATTGTATATTGATCTACCATGTACAGTAATTGAGATATAAACTCCGATATTAATTTGAATGAAAGTCGATCATGCAAAAAATGTAGGTCATCTTGAATGCTCACCTACCATCCCAGTTGCATTCATATGCTATATACAAACCTAAATTAAAATGTGTTTAGCAAGTGTAAAATGTAGGTCAAAGTGATGTTATTTTTCCTGAATATTGACCTTCCATCAGAGAAACATTTGCATAGTTAGATGAATCTTCCATGTACAGTAAATGAAATATGAATTCAGTTGTAAATTTGAATGAAAGCCACTCAAACAGAAAATATATTCAAGAGATTTTATGTTTAGGAGGCTGTAAGTCAACCTAAGATGACTCTATAATTCATACACCTAGATGCAAACACAGATGTGGATGTAGAATGGAAGTGGATGCTGATTGATACTATAAAAAACCTCCTAAACTTTGTTCAAACAAAAGAAGAACAGGATTTTGAAATTATGAAATAGAATATTTTTCATATATCCTGTAATATTTCATTTATATATGCCACCTTACACTATATTTCCATAAATGCATCCATAGTTAGATTAAAACTTGGATCTAAATTTGCGAATGAAAAATATTTACAATTCCATAAAGGAGGTGTTTTCCAATGTTCGTTGTTATGTTGGGTACATTTTCTATCCAGTTGGTGACAGCCTTTTGCCCTTTTCCTCTTTTTATTTTTCCTTCTTCGTCTTCTTCTTTCTCTTCTGGCTTGTTTAATTGCTTCTTTCTTTGCATTACTATAAAAGAATTGAACAAGTTAATTAAAACCTTGTTTTAACAAGGGATCTGTGAGCCCCTGCTCACTAGCAATATCCCTATCTCAACTTCCAGTATCTAATAACGTGACAAAGTCAGTAAACTAAATGTAGCCCCCACAATTCTTAAAATGTGTCCCACAATATGGATATCAAAATACCGAAGTTACTGTTAATTTATTTTCTGCATATGCGCATTTCGACAACTTATGTCTCATCAGTGCAGATAAAACCAAAACATTTGGAAGTCCATTACCCAAAACGTGTAAAATCTGATGGAGAACAAATAACTAAAAGGGTCTAAACAGAAAAGCCAAAATTCAGCTAAGGACAGAGCTATGCACGAGGGAGATACTCCTTAGTTTTAAACAAAATTTGGTAAAATTTAGATATTGCAAATTTAAATAAAATCGGTTTTCGGGTCAGCACCGAAGTACTATGATTATACAAAACTAATAAATGAATTTCAAGTATGTTTCATTATACATTGTAGAGAAAAGCTTGACAAAAGTTGTGGAGGACAGATGGGCGGAATGCTGAAAATTGACTAAGTCGGTAAACAGGAAGTAACAGGACAGGTCTGAAAATGCATCCCACATTATGGCATAACTATATGAAGCTTCTTACAAAATTCCAAAATTTGCATCATTATCCATTGCAGAGAAAAGCTTGATGAAAAATGTGACAGATGGAATGACCGAATGACTAACACATGTAAAACAGTATACCCCCTTCTCCTTTAGAGAGGGGACATAAAAAATCGGCTCTCCTAAGCCAGTATTGCCCACATGGATCAATGCCCTTAGAAAGTAAATATTTTTTTTTAATCCAAAAATTATGTTTTATGATGAAAATTAAATTAATGAGGTTTGTTTTGCAACATAATTGACTAAAAAGTAAAAAAAAATGTTAAAAAAGCCGTATTTCCACTATAGGAGTTTCCACCAATCCAATTAGTGACGTCACAAAATCAAATTTACATATGCAAATTACATTTTGGTTGGCAAAGCCGAAGAATTATCACTATATAGCATAGGGATAGAATTTTTAATCTTTGATAACTTTTTTTATTATATGCACGATTTTGGATCTGTAAAATGCATGTTTAACATTGAGGTATTCATATTTTTTCCACTGATTTACTTTTCAATAAAAATAGACAAATATTTTTTCATGTGAATTTCAAAAATGTGAAAGTTTCGAAAAACAAGAGCTGTCGCCGAATGGCAGCCAAATATACCCCCTGCTTATTGAACCCTGAATCGATATGGTAAGTGCAAAATTAAGTTGGTGTGGACACAGTACAATTGTGGACACAATACAAGTATGGACACAATGATATAATCTTCAAGAAAGAAATTTTTTACAAGGGTTCCAATGAAAACACTCTTTCTAAATCAGACAAATATAAAATTCTGCCTTTTTCAGCCTATTTGACATTTTACACATCTACATATAGTGTTCTTCCTTTGTCTTAAGTTTCATCAAAATCCTTCAAGTGAATTTTGAGGAGTTGTGCGTACGAGGTAACCATACATAGGAAATCAATGAAAACTCAAAGTCAAATTATCTCCCCTTCCTGGTTTCTGACATTAATTATATTCCTTCATGCACATCTCCATAGTGTTCTTACTTTGTGTTAAGTTTCATTAAATCCCTTCAAGTGGTTTAAGAGGAGTTGCGCTTACAAGGTAACCCATACATGGGGAATCAACAAAAAGTCAAAGTCAGATTATCTCCCCTTCCTGGTTTTGGACAATAATTATATACCTTCATGCACATCTCCATATAGTGTCCTTCCTTTGTGTAAAGTTTCACCAAAATCCTTCAAGTGGTTTAAGAGGAGTTGCGCTTACGAGAAGTGTGGACAGACGGACAGACGGACGGACAGACGGACGGACAGACAGACAGACAGGGTGATTCCTATATACCCCCCCAAACTTTGTTTGCGGGGGGTATAATTATGTGGTTTACAAAATACACTTATTATAGATATATATATTAAAAATAAAAAGCTGAAAATTTTAACATCCTGTTAAAGTGTAAACATTCCATAATTGAGGTCAAAAAGAATTATTCATTTATCTTAAATAACAAATTCTCACAATTTAATTGAAAATGACATTTTTATTACCCTAATCAGTGACTACGATTGCCAACCAAAGGTAATTTTACAAGCTTGTGACGTCACGGCGGAAACTCCTATATTACACTAGAACAAGTATTAAAAATATATTCAATAGAGTTTGTAATTCTCCTTCAATTTTGAAACTTCTGGTCCATAAATTGTACAGGAAGTTGCATTTTGCACTAAAATATACACATGTATATGATGTTTCAAACAAAAAATTTTTTTTAATGTCATAATACTCAGATGTCAGGTTTAGGCTGGAAATGTTTTTGAATAGCATGTCTTTTGTGAATTATATAGGGTCACATGACCAGACTTACAGCCCCTGTAGGTGTATTTGAAATCACATGTTGTCAATAATTTTGATTGGCAACTGCAAGGGAGGGTGTACCTGACAGATATTTCTTAAATATTTCTGAACAGTTGAAATAAATAATAGTACAAAAGAAGTTTCCATGAGGGTTTGAGGACAATTTTGCTGTGTATCTTTAATCAAAAATATTTACAATATTTTGATGGGTTTACTCGTGAACTGGCTGAACATTTTTAAATAACATTCCTCTCAATCACAGCTTCTGATCATGCTTTTTTATCCAATAATATCTTAAAGTTGCAAATATTACATTTCCTATTCAAACTATCCTTCAGAATCCCCCTTCATTGTCCACCTTTGTTTGTAAATTAATTCTTACAATTTTTTTAATTACTCACTAATTAGTTAGATTATCTTCACAATTACAAACGGGAGAAGATCCTGGCATACCGACATCTAGAAAATCATCAGTTTTATCATATTGAGTTAAAAATGACTCTTTTGGCTTTTCTTTCTTTAAATGTCTTCTATATTTCTGTAAAATAGATACCTTTAGAATTACAATATAATACTTATTAACTCCAAAACAGAAATGTTAAAGTAAACTAAAAGTCAGAGAATGCCTTTTTCAACCATGGAATATCTTGAAAACCAAGCTAACAACCTATCAAAATTTTCCTTGTTGCCAACAACTACTTCTCTTGATGCAGAATCAGCCATTTGAAAATGTAGAAGTTGCCATTACTTTGCAGAATCTTTTAAAAATCTTAGGGAACAGTTTAAACAGACAGTATTCAAAAATCCATGTTTCCATTTACACTTCAAAGAGAAGTGCTTCTACACACACTAATTCAGAATGAAAATTCCCTTTATCTGTTCAAGACAATACAGACAGCCCTGTCCTTAACCCATGTATACCTCACAAATGTTGGACGACCCCCTTTACATAAATATATGATTTTGCAATGCTTTAAATATAGTGAAAATCCTAATTTACTGCTTTGATATTTTAACATCTAAAACGGTAAATTACATCTGATAATTTCAGTATTCTAATTTTTACACTGACCTGTCTTTACGGAATGCAAACCCTAAAATCCAGAATAAAGCAACAGCCCTTATTTTTCGAAATATTCCTGGCAATTCGAAATGGTTGGCAACTATGTATTTTTTGCTTAAATTATTCTTTACAAAAGGTCTTTCCAGTTTTGGTATCAATTCTACATGGTAAAATTACCTAATTTAAATTTACTACAGTGAAACCTGTCTTAACCTAACCCATTTGGGACTTAAGATTTGTTTGGTTCAGAAAGGTGTTCAGTTTAGTCAGGGTTCGGTGTTGACAGGTTTCACTGTACAGCCTTAAGATCCCTACCCTTAAATCTTCCAACATTTTTCTATATTCCTGAATCATGTCATCTAACTGATCCTTGTGATACTTCCAAGCTTCTACATCCTGGTATAAAATTTGGTCACATGACACCGTGTTGTTCTGTAAAACACGACACTTCCTGTCTATAGGCTGTAAAACTGACAAGCAAACAAAAATTTTAAATTTAGAGAAACCAAAAGAACCTATATATTTTCAGTCCCATATTTTTCTTCTACAAACCCGAACTCCATTTAAAGAGAGGGCTGGAGGGGTCTCATCCCAAATTCTCGACTTCATTTTTAAATCCTGAAATCCGTAACTACAAAAGAACTTAAAACTGATGAAATCCTGTTTCAAGGTGAATTTATTTCCCCAAATCCTGAACTCAAATTAAAGAAATCTAGAGCTAAAAACCTTCTAATCCTGACATCCCGTTAAAAGGGCTTATACCCCTCCCCCTTTCTCACTATCCCTTAATGGAAGACTCTATAATATTCAAGTGTAAAATTTTATCTAGCCCATCATGCTAAAGACTCGTAATTTTTACTGGTCCCAAAACTTGTACATGAACTAGTCCAAGAACATGAATGTAATTGGAGCAAGCTAACAATACAGGTCAAAGTGAACTAGTTTTGCCTTGATGCTGACCTACCATCAAAGCTGCATGCATATGCAAGATTAGATGATCCTTCTATGTATAGTGGCTGGGATCTGAATTAGAATACAAGTGGATCAAGCAAAAAATATTGGTCAAAGTGACCAAATTTTGTCTAAATGCTGACCTTATATCAGAGATGTTTGCATTGTAAGGTTAGATGAACCAACCATGCACAAGGTGATACAAATTTTGTTGTACATTCGAATAGATGCCAATTAAGTAGAAAATATAGGTCAAAGTGCCTTAATTTCATGGAGGCTGTGAGTCAAACCAAATTTGCAGTTTGATGACCCTACCCTCCATAGTTTCTAAGATATATACCCAAATACAGACGTGGATTTAGATGCCAACATAGACATAGAAACAGAAGTCTAGGGTACTTAAAAGTTGCCCTAAATTTCATGAGGCTCACAAAAAATTGTATTTTATTGGTGAATCACTCTTTCGGTATTTGATTTTGCACATTTTTTTCTTTTTTCTTTTCTTCAAATTGTGATTAAAAGTATCATAAAAAATTGATAAATTTTAAATATTTTCATGGTGTTTCAAAAACTAACTTTTCAATGCAAAACTAGAGGGAAATCTAAGTGGGTTTGCTTTTATCAAGCACATTTATCTAAAATCATAATTACATATGTAACAGCATTAAAAATTTAATACCCCAAATTACAATTGTTTTTTGCATACAAATGTATACAAGAAATTGCAATATTTTTTCCTGAAATTACAATAATTAATTATTCACCTAAAATAAGAATTATCTTCCTGAAATTATATCTATTTACTTGAAATTACATCTTTTTACCTGAAATTATATACATTTACCTGGGATAACATTGTCCTGACTCAGAGAACTTATATATGATCTTCTTTTTCTGAACAACCTTGATCTGTAATTATCTGAAAACATATCTTTTTCTATTTAAAAATTTCTCCCTAATTGAAATTTATGCTTAGTGTCTAAAGTTTTTTTTTCAATTATCATTGTACATTTCCTATCAATATGAAATATTTTAACATTTTTTTTTATGTGTCAGTAATTTTAAATCAGAAACATGGCGCAGTGGGCCATCTCAGATTAACTACAAAGATTGGGCTAGTGCTCATTGTTGAAGGCCTCATAATGATTTGAAGTTGTAGAACAACAATAAAGTGTGTTATTACCTAATTGTATTGTTTTATATGTTTTATTAGGTATTTTGTATTTTAAGCTATTTTGGAGATTGTTATTTTCAATTTCCATTTCATGGTGTTCTATTGCCTGATGTGTTCTATTTCCTGGTACCGTCTTGTCTCGATTTATTCGACGGCCGAAATTTTCGACCTTTTCATTTTTTCGGAAAAGTCAAAATTTTGATATCTTCATTTTTTTGACTATCTTCAAAAATTCTCTGGTGAAAAAAAATCGAAGTTGATTGATTTGAAAAGAAATTACAATAATTATTTTAACAACACTGTTCAGGATGTACAAACATTGTTTTCTTTGTTAATATCATCAGTTTGTTGCCTTATATATTCAATAAAATATTATATGATAATTTTAATATATACTGTTCTAAATTCCTGGCTACCGTAATTGGTCAAAATGATTTCATCATGAATATTCATGACTGTTCTATTGCCTGGCTAATTTGATTGGTCAAAACGTTTTCATGAATATTCATTACTGTTCTATTGCTTGGCTACTGTGATTTGGTCAAAACCTTGATTTGAGTGAGATGGATTTCTTTGCGAGGACATGTTTGATTGAATCTATTTCTGCAAGGTCCTTTGTTATGAATAACCTCAAATTATTAATAATTTGAAAAATACTACAAAAAAAAAAAAAAAAAACAATACATACATGTATTATGGTTTTGAAATTCTGAATCTAATGATTCAACATGAAACAAATACATCATTTTCCACATGCATAGATATTTTAAAATGTTAACTTTAAAAAATACAATTGTATTTGTTCAGATTTTTTAAAGCATTTTGGTTTCCAATGAACATTTGTGCATCAGAATAATTGCTTGAAGTAAATTTGGGATTTGCTGACGGCCATTTTGACAACTTATTTCTTTTTTGTGCAGATTAGGTAATAAAACAGTTATTTAATGTGTAGCTGTGCAACAGACCAGAAATATTTTCCCTCGGTAATGGAAACAGCTCAATGTTCTATTGCCCTAGGCCGTTGGCTTCGGGCAATAGAACAATAAGCTGTTCCCATTACCGAGGGAAATATTCTGAGCTATTGCCTGGCTACACATTAAATAACTGTATATTGTCAGATGGCAACTATTGACCATCTAAAATAAACTACTTAAAGGTGCTGACATGCAAATGAAACACTGTGTAAGTGGTTATTTTCACGGGACTCAAATTTTCACGATTGCTTACCATTTACTGTATAAAGTCTCAATTAAATTATATTTCGCGGTATGCAATTTTCGCGACTTCAGAATGGTCGCGAATAAAGCAAAAACAATAAGTCTCCACAAACTTCGCTTGGGAGACTTAATAACCGCTTATATGGTATATTAAGCTTGTATATAGGCGTATGTACAGGGATGAACATTGGAAATATTGGTGAGGTGGCCAGCTGGGCCCCTAGCAAACAGAATTCAGTAGCCCAGCCAAAAATTTACTAGCCCAGTACTGTATTGTCAACCGAAATTGCAGGATATTTCAGTAGCCACCTGGGCTACTGGTTTTAAAATTTTAGTAGCCCAGGTCAATTTTTAGGGGCCTTGGGCTACTGGGCCCCTGGAAATTTGCATTCCTGATGTATAAAGCGTAGTTAATGTGGATCAGATTAAAATTATATAATACACAACAATGATTCCAACATAATGAACCTTCTTCC
This sequence comes from Modiolus philippinarum, assembly GCA_002080025.1. Classification (NCBI taxonomy): domain Eukaryota; kingdom Metazoa; phylum Mollusca; class Bivalvia; order Mytilida; family Modiolidae; genus Modiolus; species Modiolus philippinarum. The sequence continues at coordinate 64,231 of MJUU01043262.1, forward strand.
TAATATTTTTTTATCATAAGAACATGACAAACATGCCTATATATTTTCCTGTGTTCCATTAATTTGTTCAAAATGAAATATTATTGTAAGGTTTTACATAGACATTTTAAGATTATGACAAAATTATTAATACTGGTATATAAAAATCCTAAAAAATGTCCCACTTAAAATATTAGAATGCTCAGAATTGAATTTCACAAAAGGTGATTGAAAAGATGTGTTTGAAGATGAAGAATAACAATAAAAGCTTTGTTCCATTACTTGATTTTACCATGTATTTGTAGAGACTTTGTCTCATATGCATTTACTCCATATCCTGTCATTGTTAATACATTTACTTTAAGTTTAATTGAACTAAATCCAATACATTTACTTTAAGTTTAATTGAACTAAATCCAATACATTTACTTTAAGTTTAATTGAACTAAATCCAAAACATATTCAATAATGTTAATTTACACCAAAAATTTTAACATCTGCTTCAGTCAATATTCTAATCGACAGGTTTCACTGCATTTTCATTTAGCTATTTTATCAATAAAACAAATTCGTATTCCTAAGGAAAACCGAATCTCATGAAGAAAATTCTATTAACCTACTAGTTCTATGATGAGCTTGCGAAAGTTTTCTGTAATATTTTCTCTCCTGGCGAGCTATTCTACGTCGTTTTCTCCTTCTTTTATTACAATTACATACAGCTGGGTTAACTCCCTTGATGATACTTGTAGTGTTGTATCCAGGACGACATTTCTGTAACCTGGGTAACTTTCTGGTAGGATCATGTATACACTGATATTTCTGAGGAGATAAAACAATTTAAATGAATGTAATTACCTGAAATTTCCCAAAAGATTCCTCAAGGTGGGTAACATATATTCAGAATTTCAAGTATGTTAAACTGATGTTTTGATTGGTTGGAACATTGTTAATATATTATTTTGAGCAAAAAAATTGTTGGTAAGTCATTGCACTCATTTTTTGGAGTTATGACCATTTGAGAATTTGGGGGAAAACTGTACTCTGTAGATTTTCAAGTCTTTGCTTTGAGAATTTACACCCTTAAACCATGAAGATTTCATACAGTTTGGTTAAACATATTCTGAAAGGGTCAAATGTTTAATGATGTTCCATGCTGGCAGCAACTTAGATGTAGTGCATGCCTGCCAATAACTTTGAAAGGAGACATACCACCAAAGGACTAGTGTGGCAAAGTTTGGTTCGAATTCGTCAAGTGATTTCAGAGGAAAATTCTTTGAATGTGTTTCCATAGGATCAAACTTCAAACTGAATGTACGGTTACTGATGGCAGCCATATGGGAAATTTTTTCTTAAGAGGGCCATTTAAGGATCACTGTGATTAAGTTTGGTTTTGATTAGTACATCATTTTCAGATAAGATCTATTTTATGTTTTTTTTTCAGAAAGGCTCTATTGTTACATTATATTTATCAGTGATGTCCATCCAGGAGGGATTGCAGACTTGCCCAGCTATTGGTTAAATATCATCACTGCCTTGTGATAATTTTTTAGTCAAAGGTTAATGGTAGTCAACCCAGACAAAAAACCAGAGAGGTGACAACCATACAATGAGAAATGCAATCATCTACGAGAAGTACAACAATCAGAGAAAATCCAGTCCACCAATGTGGCGGTTTGGCAAGGGACTAACAACCCCATACTGTTAAAAAGTTTTTATCGCTACAGAAACTGGAAGAAATTTCAATACACCAGGCACAGGAGACAAAGAGGACTATACAAGTATGTACATACAATTTGAAAGAAGACCATCAAATACAGTTCCTATTGACACAGCTGGTTTAGAGGAGAAGATATCTGAATGATAAACTGTGGACACAGGATATGTCTCGCCTTTCCCATGCATTGCATGAATCTACAGATTGATCTGCAGCAGCAGCCATGATACCAAATGTATCACTGATGACACCTGATCACAATCATGATAATGCAACTGTATACCAAAGATCAATGGGCTACTCTGAGTGCCAGGTTGATATTTAACAGACACAAGAAAAAACTTTAAAGTCAGTGGAGCATGACTGCGGGGGCATATGCATAAAAGGCCACTGAAACTGATCTTTAGTGATGCTAATGCAACTGCATACCAAATATCAATGAGCAACTATGAGTGGTTGATGATAAACAGACATAAGAAAAAACTTAAACATTGATAAAAAGTGCAAAATTTCGAAGTCAGTGGAGCATGACTGCGGGGGCATAGACATAATATGCCACTGAAACTGAGTTGCAATGATGCTAATGCAACTGCATACAAAATATCAATGGGCAACTATGAGTGGTTGATGCTTAACAGACACAAGAAAAAACTTAAAACATTTGAAAAAAAACAATTCAAAATTTCTAAGTCAGTGGAGCATGACTGCAAGGGGCATAGACATTAAACGCCACCGAAACTGAGCTGTACTGATGCTAGTGTTACTGCATACCAAATATCAATGGGCAACTATGAATGGTTGATGCTAAACAGACACAAGAAAAAAGTAAAACATTTGAAAAAAACAATTCAAAATTTTGAAGTCAATGGAGTATGACTGCCGGGGCATAGACATAAAACACCACTGAAACTGAGCTGCACTGATGCTAATGCAACTGCATACCAAATATCAATAGGCTAGCACAGGTGGTTGTTAAACAGACACAACAAAAAACTTAAACAATTGTGGACGCCGCCGCCCCCGCTGGAATAACCATACCTATGTCTCGCTTTTTTGACTAATGTCAAAGGCACGACAAAAAGTCTATGATGGATGGCAAAAGCTAATCCTGGCTATAAGTCCAATGAACTAAAAACCATCTTTTATACAATCAAAATGTCTACTAAATGGACCAACTAAAATTCAAATTTTCAATAACTTCATGACAAAAAAATTAAGATGGGAGCAGTCGGAAACCACAGCTAAACCACTTGCCTGTAGCAATTAAATTTCCAAATTCAGTCAAGTTTCAAAATATTAATTCTCAAAGGAGGCATCACTCTCCATAAGGCATCCACTGACCTTAGAGGATTGATGTAGTATCTCTGATATGAACCTTAACACAGACTATAACCAGAGTCATTGAAGCATAAAATGTAGGTCAGAGTGACCCATTTATCATCTTAAGCGGCATCACTCTTCGAGACACATGAACTGACGAAAGATGTGCCACATATAGGTTCTCAGAAATGAACCTTAAAGCAAACTTTAACCTGAGTCATTGAAGCATAAAATGTAGGTAAGAGTGACCCAATTATCATCTGAAGCAGCATCACACTCCAAGATGCATCTACTGACCAAAGATGATTGATGTGCCACATGTAGTTTCTTAGATATTTACCTTAACACAAACTTTAACCTGAGTCACTGAAGTGTAAAATGTAGGTCAGAGTGACCCAATTATCATCTGAAGCAGCATCACTCTCCAAGACACATCCACTGACCAAAGATGATTGATGTGCCACCTGTAGTTTCTCAGATATGAACCTTAACACAAACTTTAACCTGAGTCATTGAAGCATAAAATGTAGGTCAGAGTGACCCATTTATCATCTTAAGCAGCATCACTCTTCAAGACACATGAACTGACGAAAGATGTGCCACATATAGGTTCTCAGAAATGAACCTTAAAGCAAACTTTAACCTAAGTCATTAAAGCATAAAATGTAGGTAAGAGTGACCCAATTATCATCTGAAGCAGCATCACACTCCAAGACGCATCTACTGACCAAAGATGATTGATGTGCCACATGTAGTTTCTTAGATATGAACCTTAACACAAACTTTAACCTGAGTCACTGAAGCATAAAATGTAGGTCAGAGTGACCTAATTATCATCTGTAGCAGCATCACTCCCCAAGACACATCCACTGACCAAAGATGATTGATGTACCACATGTAGTTTCTCAGATATGAACCTTAACACAAACTTTAACCTGAGTTACTGAAGCGTAAAATGTAGGTCAGAGTAACCCAATTATCATCTGTAGCAGCATCACTCTCCAAGACACATCCACTGACCAAAGACGATTGATGTGCCACATGTAGTTTCTCAGATATGAACCTTAACACAAACTTTAACCTGAGTCAATGAAGCATAAAATGTAGGTCAGAGTGACCCAATTATTATCTGAAGCAGCATCACTCTCCAAGACGCATCCAATGACCAAAGATGATTGTTGTGCCACATGTAGTTTCTCAGATATGAACCTTAACGCAAACTTTAACCTGAGGTGGGACAAACGGACAGACACTTGGACGGACGGACGGACGGGCTAGATGCTATATCCCTCCCCAACTCCGTTTGGCGAGGGGATAAAAAGAGTCTCAGTTACTATTTGAGAGAGAGATGCATAGATTTTTCTAAATCAGTGTTACAGAAGGTCAATGAATGGTCAAAATTGGCTCTGTGATTTGTTATATCTTAAACATTGAAATTTGAAAATTAAAAATACAGGAATATTGAAATTCCTGAAATCAGATGAGTTATTGTATATTCCATGTAAGAACATCACAATATTAGCCTATTTCTATATGAAAGATTAAAAATGAATTGTAATAGTTGAATCCTTTCATCTCTTAATGCTACAGCTTATTCTTCCTCCAAATTGTAGCTATAGTGAAAATGAAACAAGCACTCATTTCCTACTTAGATGTTATCATCTAACATAACATAAACAGTTTATTCATTCTTCAAATTAGAATAACTTTTTATATAAATGTAGCTCCAGAGTCAAACAGGAACAAATTAGATTTAAGAAGAATTACTGTGAAAGTACTATTGTTCATAGGGTTCCCATTTTCGTGGATTTCATGGTTCGCTTAAACCACGAAATTAAGTTCCAAACAAAATGTCTTTTTTGCATGGAGTTTAATGCATAAAATTCAAAACCACAACTTTAAGTGTCCACGAAATAGTGATATTTATCAAAACCACGAAAAATTGATGTCCACGAATAAAAGTACTTCCACAGTATATCCTAGCAGGTAATCGCTTTTCACACTCATAAAACCTATTTTCTCTTTCTGTTTACACTTAATATTATTGAAGTCCTTGATGTAAATACTCTACTTTAAATCTCTACTTTTCTTGTTTCCCTTTAGATTTATATAGGGGCCTAGCCCTCCTTTCTACATCTTGTTTGGCAATTTTATTATTATGTATCTGTTTGCATTTTTTGATTCTGAAAATAAAATCACATGCAACAGATTTGAAACTTTTGTTTTGCAAAAAGTTCTCCATACTAAGGCTTAGTGTCAAATATTATGAAGGTGACCTTTGTTGGTTCAGAGGAAAATGTGACAGAAATAATTCTTTAACTCAAATGCACAATGACAGGATATGGAGTAAATGCATATGAGACGAAGTCTCTATAAATACATTATATAAGTAAAACAATGATGATCTGTAACTCATAAGATAAATTCAAATACCAAATAACAAGTCAATATATCAGGCGGGATATCAAGTGGTTTCCAAAAGTCTAGAAAACTGTGATGCAGAAAGATAGAATGACAGATAAGGGTAAAACTTTAAACTCCATACCTGATCATCTTTACACGGTGGCTGATTTTCTGGTTTTGCACATTCTTTAAATATTCTCCTTTGTTTTGGTGTGGCATAGCGTAAAAGACTGTCTGGTATATCTGGCATACTGATTAAGTTCTCCATAAATGTTCTTTTCTGTTCTCTCATCATTTCTTTATATCTTTTCTGTGTGATTTTACTGTATAAAAATAATATAGGTGTATGGATTATTGGTCAGTGTCTCATACAAATTGTTGTATTTTAAAATGCCATTAATTTGTAGTTAATAAGGCTGACCATTTCAACATAAACAGTACTGAACTGAACTGAACTCCTTTTAAAATGAAGATTTTGGTCAGTTTCATGATAACACAGGATCAGAATAGAAAGAAATTGATACAAAAGGTTCTTAGATCTTTTTAATTTAGGCAGGTTTACAATTTAGACAAGAATAAGTGTAAACAGTTTTCCAATTTATCCACAGTTCAGTTAAGACATATCTCACTGTAATAATCATCAAGGGCCATCAATAAATCATGGGAAAATTAACTTATGAAAACAAAACTGTCAAAAGTTGTTCATAAAATAATAAAAACTTTTTCTCCACCAAAATGTTGAAACTAAGTTGTGTACTGTAGACCTTATAACTAGTATCAATACAAGATGGTCTTAACACAGGAAACCATTTTTTTTTATCTAGTTCACACATGTAGGCACTGAAGATATAATAAAAACCTTTTTATTTTTTACATCTCGAACCCTTTTATTAGTCCCTTTGTTTAAGTTCAAATACAGTTAGACCTCTATAGCTCGAACACCCCTCTAACACGAACTGTTTTCAATGGTCCCTTGGGTGTTTGAGTCATTGAAATTCGGCTGTATATGTTATACATGTTTTTGAGACGAGTGAACTGATAACTTATGTTTTGCTGCATATTGCAATGAACTAATTGAACTAAATAAACATTATTTACCCTCTCTCTAACAATACTGTATCTCCCCATCGTTTCCTTGTCTTCACAAAACCTTTACTGTCAACACTGGAAAAAATAAACAGATAGTTCATAAAAGCATCATCAAAAATGCCTACAAGTTTGGTTATATTGAAGATAAATGCTGACATGGTGCTAGCTATCACAATGACAGTCCTTGATATACTACGTTACATTTTGACACAGCATAAGGCACTAGAAATCACACCACACTTCCCCACTTAGGTAGTGGTCCCCTAAAGGAATAGAAGGCCCAAAAAGGCTTCATTTATTTTCAAAAATGCAAACTTCCAATATCTCAGTATACTACATTATAGAAAATGACTGTTGGTCTGTTGGGAATCTTACACACTTCAGGAATGAATTATGTCAATATAAGGACAATAAATGTACACTTACTAGAAATAAATATAAGGTGACGTTTTGAAATGGAGCAGTGCTTCTTCTCAAATTCTTCCATTGTGTTTAAGTCCATGTACTACCACTGTGTTATAATGAACAGAAAAGCAATCACGATTTTAAGTAAAATGTCGATCTTGTTAAAATTGACTTAAATGTGAAGCTGGCACCTTTCATCTTTCACTTGGTATGAATGTGTTCTTTCTCTCAAAGTCCTTAAACCATTTCTACCAAACTTAATGTCAAAGTACTATTTTTTGTGGGGTTCCAATTACAAGGATTTCATGGTTAGCTAAAACTGCGAAAAATAAGTTCCCAACAAAACACATTTTTTCCCCTAGAGTTTTAATGCATAGAATTCAAAACCACGAATTGAGGTACCCAAGAAATAGTTGATATTTATGAAAACCACAAAAACTTAAACATACTTTTACAGTAACATATTGTTGACATCACCATCACAGAATGACTGTACAGTTTACAAATAAAGAAATTGCCATATGTAGACCCTTATATAACTGTATATATAGGCCCTAACTGTAACACACTTACTTTTGAGGATCTCTGTAAGATTTGATCAACCTCAGTAGCGACTTTCCATCAAAATGTTCTGGTATTTGTAATCCAGCGATGTCCAGAATCGTAGCAGCTATATCTACATTGACAACAATATTTGATATTCTGAAATGAAATGTAAAGTATATTCATATTGCCTTCTGCATTTTGAAATCAAAGTGCTGAAAGCACTAATAGAAAGTTTCCTTTCAAGGTCAAATTTCACAACTAAACAAAATTGTCCCTGTAAGTTGTGAATAATCAATTATAATATTTTTAAATTTCAGATAAAAATATTCTTAAACAAGAGCTGTCAGTGAATGGCAGCCTGATATACCCCCTACTCAATGAACCCTGAATCAATATGGTAAGTGTATATTTAGGTGCTTGTGGACACAATGAAGGTGTGAACACAGTATGAGTATGGATACAATATGAGTATGGACACAATGATATAATCCTGTCGAAATCGGACATAAAATAAAATTCATCCTTTTTTGGCCTCTTTGACATTTTTTACAAAAATCTTAACTTTAGAGAAATTTTGTTCCAACACTTTCGAAAAACTTTTCAAGAGGATTACAATGAAAAAGGTGTTTCCCTCCCATAGCTTTGTTTCACAATATCTATCGGGTATCTTTTGAATTGTTTTTTCTTTTTTTTTTCTAAATTTGTCCAAGTCCAAAAAATCATTAGAGAAGGAATAAATGAAAAGTCAGTCAAATTATCTCCCCTTCTTGGTTTCAGACAATAATAATATTCCTTCATGCACATCTCTATATGGTATCCTTCCTTTGTGTAAAGAATCATTAAAATTCTTCTAGTGGTTTAAGATGAGTTGCGCTTACAAGGTAATATGTGTAGATGGAATCAATGAAAAGATCACCCCTTCCTGGTTTTCAACAAAAATCAAATTCTTTCTTGCACATGTCCATAAAAATATCTTCCTTTTTGTAAAATTTCATCAAAATCCTTCAAGAGGTTTAAGAGGAGTTGTGCTTATGAGGTAATCTGTGGAGATGAAATCAATGAAAACTAAAAAGTTGAATTACATCTTCCCTTTCTGGTTTCAGACAAAAATCATATTCCTTTATGCATATCTCCATATAGTGTCTTTCCTTTGTGTAAAGTTTCATCAAAATCCTTCAACAGGTTTAAGATGAGTTGTGCTTACAAGAAGTGTGGACAGACAGACAGACATACGGATGGACAGACAGACGGACAGACAAACAGGGTGATTCCAATATACCCCCTAAACTTCGTTTGGGGGGTTTAAAGATCCCAAACACATGGAATGACATAAACTGTTCAATATCCTAATGCAAAAACTTTTGGGGGAAAAAAACTTCTATTGGGTTCAACCAACAATGTTTCTCAATGTTTTTTGTGTTCATTTACACACATTTGAACTTCACATAACAGAGATTCTTGGAGGGATCAATTCAATACTATGAACCCCCGAGGGAACCCCGAGGTATAGAAATAGGACCTAGTATCTTCGGCTTGCAGGGTATGACCCCTCCTAAACGGGGATGACCCCAAGGGAACCCCGGGATATAGAAATAGGACCCATTCTGTGGTTGTGCGGGATTAATAAATACACAACCCATCTTTCGGATGGGATGTTAACTCAGGTCCATGTTTTGGAAGAAATGCCACGCTTCATGCACGTTAAAGAACCCTTGTAGCAAGCCTTTTTTTGAGTGATCAGTAAGTGATCGGCTACAAGGCTAAATTCCCTGCCCCTTTTGATTTCACCCTACTTTTCCAGTGGCAGTCAGAATTTCCCGTCCCATGACCCTTTCCATACCCTAAAATGATTATTTATTTACAATGTACAAACTTGTTCTCGTCTCGATATAGCTGAAATATTGCTCAGTAGACGTTAAACAATATTCAATCAATCAATACTATGAGGGAAGAATCATGCAAAAATGAGGCTGGAATGTAATTTTCTTGTATAGGCCTGTCAGTTTGATAAATAATTATCAGAGCTAAAATAACTTAGTAGTTAGTCTTCCACGGAAAACATGTGTTGCCTGCATAATAACTCAAAAAGATATTTTAAGTTCCATCAAACAGGAAAAGAGCATGCAAGAGATCCCAGACCCTCTTAAACAGCATAGGTCCCCATACTGATACTCCATGCCAAATTGCAGAATTCAGGAATATATGGTTCCTAAGAAAATTTTCAAGACTCAAAAAATATTCTAAATTCCGTCAAACAGGAAGTGGGCATGTGAGATGGGCATGTGAGAGATCCAAAACTCTATTACACTGTATAGGTCCTCATACTGACAATCCATGCTTATTTTCAGAAAGCTAGGATATGTGGTACCTGAGAAAAATGTGACAAATATTTTGTGATGCCCATCAGCAAAAAATATGCTAAGTTCTGTCAAACAGGAAGTGGGCATGCAAGAGATCCATAACTCTATTACACAGTATAGGTCCCCATTCTGATATCCATGCCAAATTGCAGAAGGCTGGAATATGTGGTTCCTGAGAAAACTGTGGCAGAAATTTTTGTGACCCTAATAAGCAAAACATAGAAAGCAGCCACAGCCTGCTAAGCTCACCTCGTTGCACAGCATTGTCACACGTTGCACATGTCAGTAAACAGGAATGGACTATAATCATTCTTTTTAACAGATTCAGTCATGCATAAATTATAGTTTACAGTCCGCATCCGAAGCATGCATTGTTGTTGTCAGCCCAAATTGCATCATACATTCCGATATGGTTGCTAAGGGACATGTCAGTAAGCGGGAATGAACTTTAACCATTCTATCTAAACAAGTCGCTCATGCTATATTTGTAGGTCAGAGACAGCATCTGAAGCATGCATTGTTGTTGTCATCCAAAATATTTCTTACATACCAATATGGTTGATGTGGGCCATGTCAGTAAGTGGGAATGGACTTTAACCATTCTACCTAACCAGGTCGCTCATGTGTAAAATGTAGGTCAGAGACAGCATCCGAAGCATGCATTATTGTTGTCATCCCAAAATGCATCATACATACCACTATGGTTGATGTGGGCAGTGTCAGTAAGCGGGAATGGACTTTAACCATTCTACCTAACAAGGTCGCTCATTCGTAAAATGTAGGTCAGAGACAGCATCCGAAGCATGTATTGTTGTTGTCATCCCAAAATGCATCATAGATACCAATATGGTTGATGTGGGCCATGCCAGTAAGCGGGAATGTACTTGAACCATTCTACCTAACCAAGTCACTCATGCGTAAAATGTAAGTCAGAGACAGCATCCGAAGCATGCATTGTTGTTGTCATCCAAAAATGTATCATACATACCAATTTGGTTGATGTGGGCCATGTCAGTAAGGGGGAATGGACTTTAACCATTGTACCTAACCAGGTCGCTCATGTGTAAAATGTAGGTCAGAGACAGCATCCGAAGCATGCATTATTGTTGTCATCCCAAAATGCATCATACATATCAATATGGTTGATGTGGGCCATGTCAGTAAGCGGGAATGGACTTTAACCATTCTACCTAACCAGGTCGCT
>MJUU01043262.1:81699-92434 GCA_002080025.1 Modiolus philippinarum
GGACGACAGACGACGGACGCCAAGTGATGGCAAAAGCTCACCCTGGCTATAGCCAGGTGAGCTAAAAAGGAAGAAGACATGCAAGAGATCCATAACTCTGTTACACGGTAATGGTTCCCATACTGATACTGGATGTAAAATTTCCGAAGTCTGGGATTTGTGGTTCCTGAGAAAAATGTGACAGAATTTTTTTGTGACACTGATCAGCAGAAAATATTTTAAGTTCTGTCAAACAGGAAGTGGGCATGCAAGAGATCCAAAACTCTGTTACACGATGTAGGTCCCCATACTGATATTCCATACTGAATTGCAGAAGGCTGAGATACATGGTTCCTGAGAAAACTAAAGAAAGTGTCTATTAGACACGAAGCATAAAATCAAGGTCAAAGCCACCTAATTGTCAATGATTTGGGTAGATATCATCAAGGCAATTAATTCGATGAAACATGATTGTCTTATAATGTGTAGTTGTCGAGAAATGGACTTAAATGCAAAACTTTATCAAAGTAACTGAATCGTAAAATGTAGGTCAAAGTCACCTGATTGTCAATGATTTGTTTAGTATTCATCAAGGCAATTAATCTGAAATTTGATGAAACATCATTGTCCTATAATATGTAGTTGTTTAGAAATGGACTTTTACCCAAAACTTAACCAAAGTCACTGAAGCGTAAAATGTAGGTCAAAGTAACCAAATTGTCAATGATTTGGGTAGTACTCATCAAGGCAATTAATTTGATGAAACATCATTGTCCTATAATGTGTAGTTGTTGAGAAATGGACTTCAACACAAAACTTAACCAGTCACTCAAGTATGAAATGTAGGTGAAAGAGTCAAACTGTCTAGTGAACTCTGTAGTATTTTCAAATATCTTTCTACTGGCCTACTATTATTGTTCTACCTCTACAGTTTCTGAGAAATGTACTTAAACGCAAAACTTAACCGGACGTACGGACGGTCGGAAGGAGGGACAAGGGTAACACTATATGCCCCTTACATATTCTTGGGCGGGGCATAAAAATGTGACAGAAATTTTTGTGATGCTGATGCCGACGTAAGACGACGGAAAGTGATCCCCATATGTTGCCATTGGGTGAACGCAGGTGACACACTAAAGGTCCCACTGTTGTGCAGTTAAATAGTTACTTGCCAAAGGTTGGGTCCCATTTGCAAACCAAATAAAAATACTAACCTATGAAATGAATTATTATAAAATAGATGTTGGTATTGTGGAGCTGCATCCTCAGGTCCATGTGGAGCTGGTGTGCTCAATACCATTAATACTGGCCTGTAGATATAAAAATATTATGCATGATTGATACATGTAAAGTATGGTTGAAAAGCCTAACTACAATTCCCTTTATTCAGTGAATGTTTAAATAGAACTCTATAAAGCCAAACAACAAGTCACCAGCAGGAAATACTTACCCTTCCTGAGCACCCAATGGCACGAAAGTTCATACAGTGCATACTTTAAATTTGTTTGTAATGTACAAACCAGTGCTAGCGGCCATCTTGGACTTACTATGAGCTCATTGTTGAAGGCCTCATAACGAAGAACCATAATAAAAGGGTTGTTCCATTGCTTTGTTTTGCCATATATTTGTGGAGACTTTGTCTCGTGTCCATTTACTCCATATCCCTTCATTGCTTATATGTTCTGTGAATGTCTTGGGCCTTTGTTCTTCTGGTTTTCTCATTTTTGCCTTCTCTACAGACTTTAATTTATGTAATTTCATGTCTTTTCTGTCTTCAGTATTCTACTGCCAATTTTTAAAAGAATCTATACAAAAACACTAAAAACAGATTTCCTGTTAGTGAAAAGGAAATAAAAACAAACTTCCTATTATTGTTACTTTATGTTTTAGTTGCTATCATCAACTCTTACTTTTTATGTTTAACAATTTGTCTGTCTGCCATTACTTACTAGATACAATGAATGTAACTTAAAATACATGTACAATGTTCATCTTAATTTTTCAGCATACATTTTTTTTTTGCCAGTACAAAATATTATAAAGGCCTTTTTGATATACATCTCAATTTTTCAGTAAATTGTTTTTTGCCAGTCCATTAGACATTCGTCAAATCAGTGTTTGTATATCAATAGTATCAAAGAAGGACAAGTTCTTTTATGGTTTTGCTTTGTTTTAGGGGCCAACAACACCTTGTCCCTGTAGAGTGGGATTTATTCAATATAAGAAAGTTGTCTTATTAGTGATATTTGTGTTATTTGCAGCACTTATTCAGATACCCAGTATCTATCTTTCAGTTAAAGTAGCTATGAAATTGCATGTGTTGTTGTGCCAGGTATACCACTACTTGTACAAAATTTTAAAAGTATTGCCAAACAAAAAGTTTATATCGTAGAGTAAAAAAAATACTTACAACACACGACTTTTTACAAAAAAGCAGCGCACCATATTTCAAATGAATCTTTGCTGGTAGAGCAGAAAAGTTTGTGACAAAAAATATTGGACAGAATGACAGACAGACAGAATGATGGACTAATGGAAACACACTGATATTATATGTGTTAGTTTATTTACCTTTTAGGAAAATACTGTTTACTTCTTTTCAAGAACGTGACACTGTCATTGGCGATCAGGTCGGTAAAATAGTCTTTATAATAGTTGTCTTCATGTTTTATCTTCTGTCCATTAAAATTTACAGTATAATTATAAAATCTGGAATTACGTACTAGCCCTAACCATTCACGCCAACCTGTTGGTATATACGTTCCATTGTATTCATTTAAATATTTACCAAAATAACCTACAAAATACAGAAAATAAAATTATTATGCAAGTTCAACTATCAGGCAGTAACTCAACCCATACATTTATTCAAATTTGTTTGTTTGCATAAGCTTTAATGCGACTTTCAGCAGTTATTCATCTATACTGTGGCTGTCAGTTTAAATGGTGGAGGAAGCTGGAGTATCTGGAGAGAACCAAACAAACTAACCTTGGACAGGTATCTGACATACCCTATCCAATATTGCAGGTCAGGTGCATCCTTTTTTGAGGTTTATAAAGCGGGGTGTAAACTTTCAACAACATGCCTACACAATCATGTTCTCAGAGTTTGAATGTAAGACCAGATTGTTGTTCTGTCCACTTTACTTTTACATTGAAGCAAAATTATCTTTCTGTTATTATATGCATAAAACAATTCTTGTATCTTGTTCATAATCAGTCTAGAAATACAAACCCTGGTATTGTTTTAGTTTTCAACGGAAATGGAATAGAAAGTAGAAATGTGTTAGTGTAGTAGAATCAATGAAGAGATATTATCAGTATATACATAATATTTAGTAAATACATGTGTACCTCTTCTTTGAGATACACTTTCTATTCCATTTCTTTTGAAAACTAAAACAATACCACGGCTTTAGCATTTAACATTTATTTTTAGATAATGTTGAGGTTTGCTGAAGTATCACGGGAAAGTGTACACAAAATATATCGTATATATTGTCTCTAACATTGTTTCCAGTTTATTACATATAGTCTCTAACATTGTTTCCAGTTTATTACGTATATTTCTCACATTGAGATAGTTAAATTTTCACATTTTAAAGTTCAAAGTTTACCTGAGAACTTTAAAATGTGAAAATTTAACTATCGAGACGTGAGAAATTATCGTAATAAACTGGAAAACAATGTAAGAGATTGTTTCTCTAATTTCTACTCAATTTATTTGAAGTAAAGCGATCTCTGTCGTCTTCAGTCTCAAGTATGCCGCCATTTTGTTGCTATCATCGTTGTGAGTATGTGTATCATTGCGCCATTCATTGAAAGGGGTGTTTAATATAATAATATTTTTGATAAAAATGTCATATTATCAATAAATTGAGTTATCTTAGTTATAAAAATGCAAAAACCATTTCGCTGAACAATAATGCAGGTGTTAATTTCATCAACATCCGGTTGCACTATTTCTAGAAACTAACAAGAGACATTTACATGATTGACCAATCAGCAAGTGAGATCAGTTTCCAAACATGTCGTTTATTAATTTCATCTTACATCATTTGGGAAGTATTTATTTCGAACTAGAATTAGAGAACAAAATTTATTGCATTGTACAATTCTATTGTGATACATATTATTTTGTCAAGTAGGTGTATCAATACTGCCATACTGATTGAACACTACTTCTGTTACGTGTTTCCAACTATAACATAAAGAGCATACAGCTAGAATGTGTACCAGAAAGAGAGGTTTTGTCTTTAGGAAGTCACAAACAAAATATCTACAGACTACCAAATAAATCTTCCATACTATTGAACAGTAAACTTACCCGTACGATAACCTGCATTGCTTAGGTAAGTAGCAAAACTCCTCGATTCATGATTAGCTTGCCAATATGGTGAAGAACAATTGTCATTATTTGTATATACATTATGATTATGTGTATAAACACCAGTCAAAAATGAACTACGCGATGGACAACACATTGGAGTACTGACAAAAGAATTATTAAAATGAACACCCTGGTCTCTCATCCATTTCAATGTCTTTGGCATTACATGCATTGAACCTGAAATAGAGAAAAACAAAATGATATCAAAATACATCATTTTTTTTATTCATTTGTAATTACAAAATGCATTAGAAACTATGTTTCTCCCATTTTCAATGTGATTTAATTGGTGCATGATGTGTAAATAAAGGTATTACGGTGGATCCACTATGACCTTCTTCTTTTTTCAATACCTTTTCCTCAGTCATTTTTAAAATTGCTTCTACCCATTTCAAAAACAGATTCATCAATTTTTTTCTTTCAGCTGATCAACCTGGTCGTTTAAATCTACAGCTGTTCAGATGTAACCATACAGTTTACTTGAGAATTGTCCATAATAGTTTATGGAAGGAGTAAATGAACATGAGTTAACTCCAACTGCAATAAATTTTTAATGAGCTGTATGGTCATTTTGGAAATCAATTCCTCATCAGCAGCACTAGAACCCAAATTTAGGAAATCCACAATTTCAAGAAATATTTGAAATGCATAAAACCAAACGAAATCAGAATAATCAGAAAAATCAAATACACTAAGGACAAAACTACGATGGAGGGAGTAAAAGTAAGTATGGTAAAAGAAAAATAGTCACACTTGTATTTAAACGACAAAGCTGGTCAGTTGAAAAGAAAATTGATGACAGTTAGAAGCAATTTTTAAAACTGATTGACGAATAGGCATTGAAAAATGATTAAGGCCATAGTAGATTGAGTAATGAGTTCCTTCAAAATGGTCTTGACAGGGATTGTAAGACCAATCCACTAAAGCCAGTTATTTTAATGTTTTTTGACAATCCTGTATCCATAAGAAAACAAAAACATGTACGTAACAGTGTTCGACATCTACCAATGAATTCCACTCAAACCGGTGCCTAAGGGGCTGTCTTGATTGAACTAGCAATAAGCTCATTGTTGAAGGCCTAATGGTGACTTCAAGATGAAGAACAACAATAAAAGCGCTGTTCCATTGCTTAGATATTTAAATTGTATTTGTAGAGACTGTCTCATGACCATTTACTCCTTATCCATTTGTTGTTTGTTAGAAACAGTAAGTGATTTAGTGAACCATGAAAACAAGGTCATTGTCATTTGAATCATACATGTATATGGATGGAAAGTTATGGCGGGTTTCCTGGCTCTTTAACCTATTATATTTGCAAATCTTCAATGAACATACCAATATTCCTAAAGTAACACATATAACAAGTCCTTCTAAACTCCTGTCTTTTATTAGCCAATCAACCAATTAAGATTCTATAGTAATTCTATTGTATACCAATTTGTACTGCCTGAAGGGGTTTACCCTGATACTCCAGTAATGACAAATTGGTATACAAAAGGATTCTATAGAATCTTGATTGGTTGATTGACAAAGAAAAGATAGGAGTTATAGGTGTTACTTGAGGAATATTGGTATGTTCATTGAAGAATTGCAAATATAATACGTTATTGAGCCAGGAAATCCGCCATAAGACAGTTTCTGTGAGCTAAAAAAATTTCTTTGAATGTGGCATTAAGGTTTTAAAAAAAAACTAAAGAATGTGTCTATAAGACACGGATGCCCCACAATTAGGCATTATTTGTAGATAAATGAACTTTAGACCAATTTGACCTTAAGTCCCTCATGGAACCTTATAAATGGGAAACTGTTAAGTGCTTATAAAGGGGATTATAATAATGAAACATTATAAGGATATTATGCATAGTTGGTAAAACAGGATAAATGATAGTCACTGAAGCATGCAATGTAGGTCATAAAATGAAATGTACATGGACACCTAATTGTTGGGGCTTTAGGGAATACTCATAAGGGTGAACAAGACTGCTATGAGGCAATATTTTGAAGATATCATGTATAATTGCTGAGCAATGGACCTAAACACAAAACTTAACCGAAGTCACTTTAGTGTGAAATGAAGGTCATTGTCACCTAATTGTTGGTAATTTATGTAGTACTCATTAAGATGAATATTTTAATGCCATATCATAAAGATATCAAGCATAGTTGATGAAAAATGGATTTAAATGCAAAATTTAACAAAAGTCACTCAACCATGAAATGTAAGTCATGGACACATAATTCTTGATGCTTCAGGTAGTACTCATAAAGGTAAATGCTACTGGTATGATAAAATATCACACAGATATCATGTATAGTTGTTGAGAAATGGACCTAAATGCAAAATTTAACCAAAGTCACTCAACCATGAAATGTAGGTCATGAACACTTAATTATTGGTATTTTGAGCAGTTCTCATAGAGGTGGATATTTATGAGGAAATATTATAAAGTTAACTTGTATAGTTGCTGAGAAATGTACCTAAACACAAAATTTAACCGAAGTCTTTGAGTAGTACTCATTAAGATGAATGTTATGATGCAATATCATAATGGTATCATGTATAGTTGATAAGAAATGGACCTAAACGCAAAATTTAAGTGTGAAATGTAGGTCATGGACACCTAATTGTTAGTGCATTGAGGTGAATGTTATGATGCAATTTGATAATGGTATCATGTACAGTTGATGAGAAATGGACCTAAACCCAAAATTTAACAGAAGTCACTCAACCATGAAATGTAGGTCATGTGACACCTAATTATTGGTGCACTGGGTAGTACTAATAGAGGTGAATATTATGATTCAATATCATAAAGATACCACTAACTATGCACCTAAATGCAAAAATTAAAAGGGGTACGTAAGGACAGACAAGGCTAAATCTATATGCCCCTTCCACTTCTGTGGTTGGGCATAAAAATTTACAACATTTTTGCAGTCAATTTTAACCTATGTCTTAATTATTTTCAATGACTGTCTTGAAAAGCCAGACAAAATCGATCCCATATTCTAAACCTTTATATTGGTGCATTTATATTAGTAATACCACAGACAGAGTAAAGCAGACGTAATGAAAAACTACCCTCAAGAAATGAAAATTCCTATTTATCCCTATTATGTAAGAGCATGCTTGATTACTAGTAGACAAGATCTCTGACATGTACTTATATACATAGATAAACTCTTTTTAACATTATCTGATAAAAATATCAATTTAATTAAAAAAATACCATTTACAAATATATTTGAAGTAGAAGAGTACGGCTTATCAGTCTGTATGTAAGAGGTAATTCTGATTTAATCAAGATAAAATTCTAAAAAATGGGATCTCATCTTCAATTAAAGAAACATGTAACCTAAAAAAAACAATCTTCAATTAAAGAAACATGTAACCTAAAAAAAAACAATCTAGTCATAAATTGAAAAAAAAATGCTGTTTTTTTTGTTTTGCCTTTGCAAGATGCATTGGTTCATTAAGCCATGGCAATAATATCCTGCCATGTTCAAAGTTTCAAGGGGCATAACTCTAGAATTACTTTCAACCTTGGCCTAAGTTTTACAGATAACCAATAATTTTGACCCCATCTATACCCTCATAAAAAAAATATGTTTATTCCAATCAAGGGCCCATGCAGGGCAAAGTCATTACATAAGTATTACATTATTACATATATAAAAAAAAAACAGTCATATATAATAAATAGTATGTATCCAGAGACGTTACTAAATGTCTCTGGTTTATCACAAGTGAATGTTGCCGATTATGTACTAGAGGTGGCACAATGTCTAGAGATTTCAAGTGAAAAATATAGTATAAAGAATATATAATAAATAAAATAAAAAGAGGATGATAGAGAGGTGACATAGTGAAACAATCCACCTCGTGACTAGTGCAAGAAATCAAGTACTGTTTGTAGTAGTTGATCAGATGCAAGAGTCACCAAGGGCCGATGCATATAGGAATCTATTATCACCATGTGAAACCAGTCAGTCTCCTTTCACCTTGCATTTGGCGACAAATTAAATTTAACACGGAAATGACAATCTAAAATAAGAGGAATCCACCTCGTGACTAGTGCAAAAAAACAAGTGCTGTACAAGGCAGTTGATTAGATGCAAGAGTCACCAAGGGCCGGTGCTTCTTGGATAACTCAATATTACAATGTATGTATGTCATTTTCCTAGCACATACACTGTGTGCATATGGTTTGAATCAAATTCGATTAAGATTAAAATGATTAATAAAATAACTTATATCGAAATTAAAGAGATGGAAATACTTTTCCATCAAAATGGTCAGATGCAAAAATATGGGTGCGATTTCTTGAAATTTAAATAAATTTTTCACAATATGGAATTCTCATATATTTGTATGAACTTTACTTCATTGGCAATAACTTAGGTTTATGTAAACCAGAAAAAGTGCCACCTCCAGTAGAACATGTCCATTGCTCCAAAAATATATATATGAGGGGGAAAAAAAGATTTGCATTTAACGAAATAAATTAAACATTTAAATCTTGAATTTTTCATTACTTTTAATGAATATGCACAATTCAGTTAAAATTTCTTTGTTTTCAACATTCATTAACCATATAAATTTGTTTTTTGAATCTAAATTCTTAAAATTAGTGCAATTCTCCTCTATAGAATATAGTAATTTATGTCTTTTGTCACTAAGTGCATCACAATGGAAGAGGAAATGTATTTCATCCTCGACTTCGTTACTGGAGCACCTGGAGCATGTCCTATTGTGTCTCGGGATACCCTGATGTCTACCTTTCTCAATCTTTAGAGAGTGTGCTGATAGGCGTAAACGTGTTAGCCATTTTCTTAATTCAAAATTGTTTATTATAGACAAATACCCCTCACATCTCAAATTATTTTTGCACAAAATATAGCTGCTTAATTTGCCATCTGCATTTTTCATGAGGTTTTTTTTTAAATATGTTCCGACTGACATCAGAAACAATTTCCCATCTTTACAAGTACAATCATTAAATGATTTAACATCTTTATTAAATCTAAAAAAAAATCATTATACTGAATAATTTGATACTAGATGATATTGAAATAGGTGAGAAGGTGCACATCTTTACAAAAATAAACATGGTTATACCGAAAAAATTCCCTAATGCCTGAAAGTAATTGTCTAAATCTTCTGACGTCATTTGGCAGCCTCACCTTTAATCAAATATTAATTACATCTAAATTTATTTCACATGATTTGATGTGCAATACAACATATTTTTTGGATTATGAAAGATATTGCTTCAAGATTTTCAGATGCTTTCTTCAGATATTATTTTTAGAAATCCTAAGGTCAATCCTCATACTTTCCTGTCGTAATTTATAAATTTATCTACCCCCCCCCCCCCNAAAAAAAAAAAACAAAAACAAAAAAACCATAAAATTTGCACATTGCTAAAAATTTTATATTGGATTAAAATCTGATTTTTTAAAAGATTTGATATTTACCTACTGCTTCAACTGTGACAGAATTTCCATTCGATTTTGTTTTTATTACATCATTGTGAACTTTGTATTTCACCCTTAGAATTAGTATCAAATCTGTGCTTGATTATTTGATGTACAAAATTTAAAGTAAGGACTGTCCATATTTGCAGATCAGCACTGTACACATTTTAAAAGGGGCAAGTTAGATAACATTGAGAAGGGTATGTCAGCTAGATTAACATTATCATTGTGGAAATATTCTACAGTTATTATTTTTTTTACTATCAAAAGTATTTACATCAAAATCTTTTTTTATTTAAACCTAAATAAAGGAATCAAGTATAATACTGGATTAACTATCCACGTTACACAAAAACATGAAGTTTCACGTTTTCTTGTGCTAAGCATACCCCACTTGAATCAAAATTTTCAAAGTCACATCAAACAGAAAATTTTCATTGTAGAGCAAAGAAAAAAGCTTAAAATGTACAACTCAGTGCATGAAAGTAGCATACCAAATTTCAAATGAATCCTTTCAGGCACAAAAGAAAAACTTGGAATGAAAAATAAACAAGAGGCTCTCAAGAGCCTGTATCGCTCACCTGGGCCACGGCTGGCATATGCAGTTAAAATATTCCCAATGTTTTAAGGGGATTATTTTCAAATTTGTTAATAGACATTGATGTTATACTATCTTAAGTTAAACTATATTCAAGACTGGCAGCTATTTTGGATGGGGTCCCAGTTCTGCTGTCACCTTTCTTGAAGGGTACCATTGAGCTAAATTTTGGTTCCAATTAACTAAATATTTTCAGAGGAGAACATCTTTAAATGCTTTCCGATAGGCTTCCGTTAGGTCTCAAGGTCAAACTATGTTCCCCACTGGGGCCATCTTGAATGCGATGCAGA
>MJUU01043262.1:94632-112603 GCA_002080025.1 Modiolus philippinarum
TTTTCCCATAGGGTCCAATGTTAAAACTATGATCCCCGCTGGCGGCCATCTTGGATTTAGCGCGGATCTGAAAAACAACTTTTTTGTAAGGGACCATCTAAAGACTATTGTGACTAAGTTTAGTTTCAATTGGCTCAGTAGTTTCAGAGGAGAAGATCTTTGAAAGCATTTTCCCATAGGGTCCAATTTCAAAACTATGATCCCTGCTGGCAGTGGCCATCTTGGATATAGCGCGGATCTGAAAAACAACTTTTTTGTAAGGGACCATCTAAGGACTATTGTGACCAAGTTTGGTTTCAATTGGCCCAGTAGTTTCAGAGGAGAAGATCTTTGAAAGTATTTTCCCTTAGGGTCCAATGTTAAAACTATGATCCCCACTGGCGGCGGCCATCTTGGATATAGCGCGGATCTGAAAAACAATTTTTTGTTAGGGACCATCTAAGGACTATTGTGGCCAAGTTTGGTTCCAATTGGCTCAGTAGTTTCAGAGGAGAAGATCTTTGAAAGTGTTTTCCCATAGGGTCCAATGTTAAAACTATAATCTCCGCTGGCGGCCATCTTGGATATAGCGCGGATCTGAAAAACAACTTTTTTGTAAAGGACCATCAAAGGACTATTGTGGCCAAGTTTGGTTTTAATTGGCTCAGTAGTTTCAGAGGAGAAGATCTTTGAAATTATTTTCCCATAGGGTCCAATGTTAAAACTATGATCCCCACTAGCGCGGATCTGAAAAACAACTTTTTTGCAGGGGACCATCTAAGGACTATTGTGGCCAAGTTTGGTTTCAATTGGCCCAGTTGGCCCAGTAGTTTCAGAGAAGAAGATCTTTGAATGAAAAGTTTACGCCCGACGGACGGGCAGACGACGGACGAAAAGTGATTGCAAAAGCTCACCCTGGCTCTAGCCAGGTGAGCTAAAAACATGTATTAGAAGGAATGAGAGACAGGCAAACTGACAAGTGTATTGTGACATACCCTTCACTCCTAAAAGACCAAAAGACTAAACCAATCAAGCCATAAATACGGACTTCAAACTCACACAACCTGATGAGCTCTTATGGTCATCATTCTGAAAAATACAGTGAAACCATTCTAACCCAAGACTTGAGTTTTCTGCACACCCTGTCAATAGGGTCTGTAAGTCTAGTCACGTGACACCGAGATTTCACAATGACATTGAAATTAAAAAAACATTTCCTGCCAATATATGACGTTTTCGAATTATAACGTTCAATTTTGTGTTTGAAACGTCATACTTTTTCGTACAACATGCAACTTCCGGGTACAATTTATGTACCCAGAAGTTGCAAAATTGAACGAGACTTACAGACCCTATATTGACATAACGTTCCAGGCCCAAAAACAATATGGCTTTCAAATTGCATTTTCAAACCTTCATATTTTGATATGTTGTACATGTTGTGTCATATCCGACAGGTTTCACTGTGCACCAATTCATGTCTGAAATAAATGTCTATGTTTATAAGAATCTTTTGTTATCATTACACATCTTACCTAACAGTTCATCCTGATCATCAGTCATAATTACAATTATATTTGGTTTATCGCTTTTCTTCTTCCTGTTTGTCCGTCTATTATAGTAATCATCCTTGTATCGAGATCGCTGAGAAATGGATACAGAAATTAACGTCACAAAAAACACAAGATAGATGATATAACTCTGATATTCCTTCATTGTCTGTTAATCTGTAAAAATAAGATAAATTCTTGTTCAAGATTTTCCGTATTTTTGTCACAATTAATCTACGTATATATTTAGCTCAAGTCTCTATTGTTATTGCAGTGCATAATGTGTTATTTTGAGGATGTTTTTCTTAAGTCGTCTGGTTTTCTGTCGTTTTTTTTCAGGGGATTTTTTATTTTTCGCATATTTGTTCAGCTATTTCCGTCACCACTAATTCCAATGTAATCCGATTACACTAAATATTCTTACTTTATCAAATTTATTCTGCATTAAGTCTCTATTTCTAGATCCTTTCATTATCAGATATAATGCAAAGTTATTAGCATCTTTTTATTAATCACACTGGTTCAAATAAACATTACAAATGGATGTTTATCTTCACAAACAATCAACAACTGCCAAGTCAAATGTCAGACAAATTTAAAAGATTCACAGTGGGTTCTTAATTTTGGATGAATTTAACTCTTTGACCTCTTATAATTAGGTCCACTCTGAAATTCTGGCATTTTGTTATAAAAGAATAAACTACTTTAGGGTAGTGAGAGAAATAAAATCTTATAGACGTTATTGGGTAATATGAAATAGTCCATGAAGTCCTGAATCTCCGAAAATTGCAAAAATATATAGTGTATCTCTATGCACACTTGCCAACTATGGGTTTTCCCATGAGAGCATCAAATTGAAATTTTCAGAAAGCAGATATTTCTTCCTTGTATCATGAAGATGATAAAAAAATAACAAAAGGGGGGATTTGAAGCCCTGTTTTGGGGTTTTATGGTATGTTTGTAGCCTTAATTTGGTATTTTTTATTGTATGATTCACAGAAAACTGGGCTTTCTCTTCACGATAATGCCTCCCAACCTTGTGACAGATAGAGAGACAAGTGTACTGATCTAGTCCAGTTCATTGTGTCAGTAAAGTCTGATTCATTTAGCCTAAAAAGTTCCAGAGTTCTAAAATTATTTTAGTACATGAACAGGCAGACAATGATGAAAGATAGCAACAGCTTACATAGTGACCCTTTGGGTAAGATTAATGATTGTTTCTTGCACTTCAAACTTACAAAATATGAAAAAATTCCAAAGGCTGAAAAAAATACTGAATGAGAATATTTTTGGTTGAATTTTTTTAAAGCCAACTCCCCCACTCAGGAATAGGTTAATATNGTATATCAGTTCTTTTATATATATCTTTATCAAAATGGTTTAGAAAACCCTGTTAGCTTTAAAGTAAAATTTATGTAATTGTGTAAGAACTATACATCTATTTCTTAATCCATACCTGCATTTAGAAAACAAATTAATCCAGCAAAAACCCAAAGCATTACATCAAATAATTTTATCCACTGTATCTATAGCATGTGCCATTCTGTTTATATCAGTGATTAATTTCTGGAAATTTATTACAAACAAAGATAGTTTATTTTGATTCTTTCTTGATAAAGCTAGTCAAAACTAAACCATGTGTCAATCTCCTCTGATTTATAACCCAAAACATGAAAGAATGTAAAAACTGAAATCAGACAAACAATCAGTGTAAAAAGATCAATATCACTAGTGAAAACACTAATCAGATTTCTGTCAAGATGTTATTTTAGTTTCAGATTATATTTCACTAAGTTAGGAAAGTATCTATCACCACCTAAAGCTGCTAAAAAAGGAATTAAATCAAATTGGAAGTTTAAACACACAACTTATTTTTTTTATTTTTCAATAGCAAAAAATGTTTTTGTTAGTTCTTTAGTAATTCCTTTATGACCATAAACAAAACTAGAAAAAAACAGTGAGCAAAGCTCACTTATATACCCCTACTCCCCAATGATAATGGAAAATAAAAAAAATTCAACAAAATAACAAGATGTGTTTGTGAAACACTACATATGCCCCCAGATTCCGATTTTTACCCCTTTTTGACCCCTATGACCTTGACCTTTGACCTTTGACCTAATATTTTTTTGCATATTTATGTTCCTCTTGACTAGACCTATACACTTGCCAAGTATCAAAAGTCTACCTTATATAGTTCAAAAGTTATAGCCAAGGTTAAAGTTTCGGACGCACAGACAGACAGACAGGACAAAAACAATATGCCCCCCGATCCTCGATCTGGGGGCATAAAAATCAAATAAAATTTCTAAATAGTGCACAATGGCAATATGCACTGAACATTCTGTGAAGTTTCAGTGAATTCCACTGGATGGTCTAGGAAGAGTTGTGTACGTATTATGGTAGACGGACGAACTAACATATGGAAGGACACAATGATCTCTATTTACCGCCCCACTAAAGCGGGAGTATTAAATTATTGTGACACTTGATGTGCATGTGGCAGGCCTGCCTATGACAAGTGATCCTTCTCTCAGTCCAGGACCATGCAGGCTTATGTCGAAACTTTGTTACTTTGGTAAAAAAAATTGTTCAGGGTATCAATTAGGGAAAAACATATAACATTCTGAAGATTTACATTTTTCCCTTAAATTGCTATAAAATCTTGCAAAAAATTGATGAAAATCTAGGAACGTTTTTTTTTTTTTTAATAGCTTTGAATGAGCATAAAAGTGTAAAATCAAGTAAATTGGCCTTAAAGAAAACTTGTACTTGCAAGATTGGTCAACCACTAGAGGTAATGAACAAAAGTCAAGTCTGCTATGGAATTTCATAACAAAAAATCCGTAACGAGAAATTAATGACTATGCATTGTGTTCAAAAAGGTCATGTTAACATGACCTTTGACCTTTCGACAATGATACTAGTACTATATAAATTCCTATTTAAGCTAAGGCCACATCATGTTAATTAATAGATTCTCATCCCCACCTGCCCCATTTTTTCTGAGCTCATTTATTTTTTTATTTTCAAATATACAGAAATTTTCTTTAAATTCCTATCAATTTTAGTGAAAATCAGTAAAAAATAAAACCCTCCCACCCACCCCAGATTTTTTGTAACAGGTGGATGAGAATCTACAAATTAACTTGATAGGGCCTAATAAATCATTTGATATTTTGACACAAAAGTCAATTAGACAATTTGTAAGTTTTATAGTTTAGACTAACATATTCAATGTCCGTTCATCTGTCTGTTCTTTATTCCATCCACCCTAGGGGTACAAACTTTGTGCATGGCGACAACTCCCCCTAGACCACTTGGTGAAATTCAATGAAACAGAATGTTCAGTGCATCATAGTTGCCATAATGTGCACCAGCTATTTTAAAAATTTAATTTGAATTATATAATTTTTTTTTGCTCGATTTTTTTACTGTCCATCATGGAGGTACATACTTTGTGACAACTCCTCCTAGACCACTTGGTGCCAAATTCAATGAAACGTTCATAGAATGCTCAATGAATATTGCCATAATGTGCACCAGCTATTTAAATTTTTTTTACTGCGATTTTTTTGTTGTTGATTTTTTTCTGTCCGTCAAAGGGGGTACACACTTTGTGGCAACTACACCTCCTCGACCACCTGGTGAAATTCTATGAAACTTCCACAGAATGTGCACTAGCTATTTAAAAATTTGATTTGACTTGATTTTTCTTTGGGGGGGGGTGTTGATTTTGTTTTACTTCTTGAATCAAAGGAGGGAGCAGGGCATATATATTGGTTAGCTTTGCGCACAGATTTTCTAGTTCTTTTTCATTTCTTCTATGTCTTCTAGTCATAACAATATAACCATTACCACTTATCTAAAATGTGACAGGAACAACAAAAGCTGAATTCTCACATGCAGACTTACTGATTCAGTGTAGACTACAGACTTTTTCTGGAAATCAAGGACCCAAAAAAAAGCATGTGTAACAAAACAATATACTCATGGAAACCTATATTCCCTCACACGGCTCCAAGAGGACTGGTATTCAAGTACCTTCAAATTGGCAATGATCAAGCTGTACTTCACATAATGAATATTTTGTCTTTTAATGTAAAATTATATGAAATGCAAATGGCAAAGGAGAAGATGTCAATTTAGTGCAATGTTAAAGTATGTTCCCTGTTAGGGGCCATCTTCAAAAGGTACACACATGAAAACACTCTATTTTTCATGGGATCATCCAAACAAAAGTGTGTCCAAGTTTGGGAGATGATCTTTGAATGAAAAGTTTAAGCAAGATGGACGACAGACAGACAACATACGAGACATATTTTGTCTTTTAATGTAAAATTATATGAAATGCAAATGGCAAAGGAGAAGATGTCTATTCAGTGCAATGTTAAAGTATGTTCCCTGTTAGGGGCCATCTTCGAAAGGTACACACATGAAAACACTCTATTTTTCATGGGATCATCCAAACATAAGTGTGTCCAAGTTTGGAAGATGATCTTTGAATGAAAAGTTTAAGCAAGATGGACGACAGACAGACAACATACCAAAAGTGATGGCGAAAGCTCATCCTGACCAGACTGATAGACAAGGGTAAAACTGACTGCACAGATCTCGTCATGGCAAAGATGTAAAGGAACTTCCATGTTAAGCTACATTCTCTTTCAATTAACAGCTTTGATGCAAAAGGTGCCAGTGATCAATATTATGAGGAAAATAGGGATGAATATGTAAGATTCGTGAAAACTGAAGGAGAAAATTTACTGATCAGATAAAAGAAAATAAATTTCATTTCCAATATACAAATGTCAACACTTACTTTGATATGATCTGAAGCAATATCTACCAGTCAATAATCACATTTATTACATAGATATCAACCCTATGCCATTATCACATATAAATAAATGGAAATACTTGACACAGTAATTTACCTTATCATTTAATGTGGTGTTTGTCAGTGTAAACTACTGATTAGTTATAAAGAGAGCTGATGGCAATGTAATAGTTGTCTGTCTATATTTCACTGTCTGTAAACTATAATTATACATTATAACATATTTGGATTTTAGGTAGACTCAGGGTTGCCACTACTTTGATGTATTTTTCTAGTTATTTTCAAGGACCAAATAGTCAACAAAATTCTAAGTTCTAAGCCCAATACTCCCTGCTAAAATGTGACCCCTGGCTAGTTTAAGAATGAAAGACCCCTCTGGAGCTGCCATTGGATTAGCTACAAGTTTCTTGGTAAATTCCCAGAAACTTCTAATTTTTCAAGTCCAAAGGGCAATTACACTGATAAATCAAAATGAACTAAGTCAACTAACAAACCAAATATCAATTCAATACCTCAAGCAGTCTTCAAAATTAAGTCTGGAAAACTGTTATTTCATGGTATGTTAAAGTGCAAGGGCCAATAACTCTTACAAAAATGATAAAGCTGTCAGAACTAAGTTTATCTGTAGTTTTTCAAAGTTAACTCAAATACCAATTATCTAAAACAGTCTCCAAAAAAAAGTCTGAAAAACCATTGCTACAGAAAGATGGAGAAATTGACATACTGATTCTATAAACCTGGAAAATTTGTGGGGTTTTGTAGGACAAGCATTTTGCGAGGAGGCCATTTTTATGCTCAAAGCTTTTCAAATTTGACAATACAACACTTCAAAACCAGCTAGGGAATTTTCGCTGGTTTTTCTTGGTCATAAATAAAGCCAAAATTACCTCCGAGGGAAATCTACAGTAAATACATTTAACTTAACCAGAGTGTCACTTATGTATGAAATGTTAGTCATACAACATTTTGGACAGTCCAGTTTTATTCAAGATCTATAATTCAATCTCTGTATCTCAATTCAATTTCTGAGAAATGCTCTTTATTTTTCTTAGATATGGTGTACTTGTACATGAGATAATATCTCATGTGTACACTTTGTTCAGTGACTATTATCTCAATTTATGTAAATTATAAAACCTAAGGTTTAACTCCCTCCATTGTAGTTTTGTCCTTGGCTATATTTGATATTACTGATTATTCGGATTTCGTTTGGTTTTATGCATTTTAAACATTTTTTGAAATTATGGATTTCCTATATTTGGGTTCTAGTGCTGCTGATGAGGAATTAATTTCCGAAATGGCCATACAGCTCATTAAAATTCATGTTCATTTACTCCATATCCTTTCCTTAAATATTAAATGGAAAACAACCATAAATAAATGTTTGAAAGTAAACAAGTCAACTAGAGGAAGAAAATTGTCACAACACCATGACATATATCCACAATTGCTGAAAAAAGATGAAGAAGGTAATTTGTTTTACAATTATTAACGGGGGGGCAATGGGGCATAAGGATGAGGGATCTCCTAAGAACTAAGAAATTATGAAATTATTTTCAATGGCTTAGCTTGTGTATTCCCTCTGACAGCATCTTGTTCTTTAATACATTAATCTGAGATAGAAAATGAGCATGGATGGTTAAAACTGTACATAGTCAAGTAAATATACAACACGATACACATATTTTATTTGCATGGCCTATCTACATTGTTAACATGATTGTCTAATTAGAGAAGTATAAAGTTAAATTAACCAAAACTATACAAGTTGATGTGCTAGCAAGTCTGTAATAAAGACCTATCTGGCTACTGATCAAGTCTTGTAGTATTTTGTAGATGTTTGTGTTTACATTACAAACAAAAAACAATGATCCACTGACTGATGACCTTATATCTGAGGTCAACCATTTTGGATAACAACGTGCAAGGGCCAATAAAAATATAGCTTTTGTTATACATTTCTTTTTTGAGAGAAATTTGGAGATTCCCCTTATACAAATGTAGGATCTAGAGATTTTCAGCAACACCAAAGTGTAGCATAAAATGGATTTTGCAATATTCAAATCCGACATTTAACATCAAAATATATCAGATACAACATAGTTATTTCCACACTAATGCAAGTTCATGTACAAGTTTGAATGGTTTTCCCTCCAATGTAATGTTGAACAATATTCCCCGATGGCAGCAATATTGGAAACAATGCAGACATAATATTTCAAATATTTTAAAGGGATTCCCAAGGATTATAGAGTGACCATGTTTAATTCAAAAAGGCCCAGTGGTTTCAGAGGAGATAATTTTGAATAAAAAGTTTGCAACAGATGCAAAGTGATGGCAAAAGTTGCACCCTAGCCATTGCCACATGAGCTAAAAGAACATGCCAATATTCCTCTAGTAACACCTATAAAACTCTTTCTAAACTCCTGTCTTTTGTCTTCTCGTCAAGCAATCTGCCATAATATATTCAAATCAGCAGTAATAAAAATAGATATTTTCAGAACAAAGAAATTTCAACTTTTTGCCCCTAGTCACATTACACCACAAGTTATGGCAGATTTCCTGGCTCTTTAACGTATTATATTTGCAATTCTTCAATGAACATACCAATATTCCAAACTCCTGTCTTTTATTTGTCAATCAACCAATCAAGATTCTATAGAANTTCTATAGAATCTTGATTGGTTGATTGACAAAGAAAAGATAGGAGTTTTGAAGGAGTTGTTATAGGTGTTACTTGAGGAATATTGGTATGTTCATTGAAGAATTGCTAATATGTTATTGAGCCAGGAAATCCGCCATAATTTTCTAAAATTTTGTATGGACACACTAGTGTCTAAAACTTATGTCATGGACAGATAATCGAGAACTTATATATATGAATATAAGTACAATACACCACATACCATAATACAACCTCAAAAACATTTTTTTTTCATTAAAAATACCACTTAGTTGTTTTTCAATACAATACACATTACTGTGTTGTAAGTATATCATGATATGGATACACCCAATTGAAGTTTGTGAAGAGAATAACACTGCAACACAGAAAAAGAGCCAACGTGGCCTGCAACTTAATTACTGCTGTATGCATGATTGTGCAATTCTTTGAGCTATTCTTCATACACACTAAACAAATAAATCACCATCAAAGACCAAACTGATGGTTATCTTCATAACAAGTTCAACCTTCTGTGAAATCTACATGCAGTGCAGTGGCATGTTCATTTCTTTGGTGCAATCAAATTTTATTGCAGTTTTGTTTAAATTACAATAAAGATCCAAAGATATTGAAAACTTTGATCAACTTTAAACATGGATAACATGCAGTTTTTAACTTATTTACGAGACTTTAATGGCTAAAATGTGTATTTCCTGTCTATTTCTTATGATTCAAAAATTTCTTATTTCCTTTTTATTGAAAGAAATTCTTTATGCATAAAATGAGTTCACAATTTTACCAGTAGAAATTTGTCTTGTTGTATCTTGATATGACAAAGAGTTATTTCGTACCACGTACATGACCCTGTCTTAATTTAAGAACCCTTTATCATTAATCTATTATTTTTTCGAAGGAGGTCATCTGTAATGTTGGACTAAATTCATGCTTAAATACATATTAAAGGCATTGTTTACACTAGGAGAAAATAAATCTCATTCTTATTTTAAGGAAGATTGACACTAATACACGGCGCATTCGATTGGCTCATTGGCGAAACACGAGTCGAATGCGGAATTGACTTGATTTTCAAGCTGGAATATTCCTTATTTGGCCTTTTCATTGTGACGTCATAATAGATCGACATACACTTTCCCGCGAATTAGCTCCCCTTTCCTGTAAATATTGTCTATTTCGTTAACTACATACATTAGCTCTCTTAATCCAATGATGACATATAGATTTTTCAGCTCAACATACAGCTGAAGTATATATCTCTGAAATATCAAAAAATTTTAAAAAATCTATCTGATATTTATTTCATATGAAAGCTAAATAATTAGCATGTTGTCACATTTCCCTATATACCCTATATATATTCTTTGTTAATATTGCAGAAAATACAGAATTTGGCCTGATTTTCAAAGCCTGATAACAGGAAAAGATGATCGGTGACATATCATTTTTATTTTATTTTCTGAACTAATGGACTAAGATCTACAAAATATCTCAAAAAAAAAAAAATTCTGTACGATATTTTTATTAGGATTGATCTACCTTAATTCAAACTGATTCTAGAAAAAGTCTGTGTTCCAGTTGAGGAGGTTGTTTTTTAAAGATTTATTCAACATTTTTAATATTGAGATTATGGGTCTGAAGCAATTATTTTCACATCCTTTTTAAGGCTCACTAATAAAACTTCATGTCATTTAAAACTTGTTAATTCTTCATAAAAAGATTTGCTGACAAGATAATAGTCAGAGATTGTTCAAGGGGCATAACCCGAAAACTATTATCTTTAATCTGAGACACCATCTCACTGTTATTCAAGACAAAATATGTAATATCCTCTTCAGCTACAGATAATAGTTGGTGAAAATACATAAATCGGTAGTTATTTTATAGTCTGGCTGGACAGGATGAAACTGATCCCAAAATTATTTAAAGTAAGTAGACAGACAGATATACTGATATTTCCATTCAATGATAACAAATCTTTAATATTTATATCTGTACATTTGAAAATTTATGGCGGGTTTCCTGGCTCAATAACGTATTATATTTGCAATTCTTCAATGAACATACCAATATTCCTCAAGTAACACCTATAACAACTCCTTCAAAACTCCTATCTTTTCTTTGTCAATCAACCAATCAAGATTCTATAGAATCTTGATTGGTTGATTGGCAAATAAAAGACAGGAGTTTAGAAGGACTTGTTATATGTGTTACTTTAGGAATATTGGTATGTTCATTGAAGAATTGCAAATATAATACGTTAAAGAGCCAGGAAACCTGCCATAAATAAAAAAAAGTAATGGGGTCATCCTATTTGACTTTTTCTTATGCATCAATAAAGCTGTAACATTGCCAAATTTCAACTGCCATTTATTCAAAATGCACAGAAAAAATTAACAACAAACAACTATATGATAAGAAAACACGAAACCACATCACAGAAATCTATTGAAACTAATTTTGCTTGTCAATATATACCTCCAGCTAACCCTTGATTCCTAAAATAAATAACAAAGAAAAAAACTCAAACAAAATCAAATTTATAAATAGTTACAATAACAAAAATGCTCTTTGTGTACTAAATCATGCTGTTTACTTACAAAAACACTCTTCATGTACAAAACAAACCTAACAAAAAAACTTTTCATGTATAAAACCAAGCCGTTAACTGACAAAAACACTCTTCATTTACAAAACCAAGCCATTAACTGACAAAGACACTCTTCCTTTACAAAACCAAGCCGCTAACTGACAAAAAACTTTTCATTTACAAAACCAAGCCATTAACGGACAAAAACACTCTTCAGGTACAAAACCAACCTAAAAAAACACTCTTTATGTACAAAAACAAGCCTTTAACTGACAAAAACCCTCTTCATTTACAAAACCAAGCTGTTAACTGACAAAAACACTCTTCATGTACAAAACTAATCGGTTAATTGACAAAAAACTCTTCAGGTACAAAACCAAGCCGACAGACAAAAACATTCCTCATGTACAAAACCAACCTAACAAAAACACTCTTCATGTACAAAACCAAGATGTTAACTGACAAAGACACTCTTCAGGTACAAAACCAAGCTGTTAACTGACCAAAATACCTTATCCCTGCATATATGTATACAAAACCAAGCTGTTAACTGATAAAACCACTCTTCAGGTACAAAACCAAGTAGTTAACTGACAAACACACTCTTCATGTGCAAAACCAAGCTGTTTGCTGACAAAAACACTCTTTATGTACAATATCAAGTTGTTTACTGACAAAAACACTCTTCAGGTACAAAACCAAGTTGTTTACTGACAAAAGTGCTCTTCAGGTGCAAAACCAAGCTGTTTACTGACAAAACACTTAAGGTACAGAAACTAGCCGTCAACTGACAAAAACACTCTTCATGTTCAAAACAAGGAAGCTTACTGACAAAAAAACTCTTCATGTACAAAATCAAGCTGTTTACTGACAAAAACACCCTTCAGGTACAAAACCAAGCTGTTTACTGACAAAAACACTCTTCATGTTCAAAACCAAGCCATTTACTGACAAAAACACATTTCATGAAAAATATCATGTTGTTTACTGACAAAAACACTCTTCATGCAAAAAAGCATGCTGTTTACTGACAAAAACACTCTTCATGTACAAAACCAAGCTGAAATTTACTGACAAAAACACTCTTCATGTACAAAACTAAGCTGATTTACTGACAAAAACACTCTTCAGATACAAAAACAAGCTGTTTACTGACAACAACACTCTTCATGTACAAAACCAAGCTGATATTTACTGACAAAAACACTCTTCATGTACAAAACCAAGAAACACTCCTCAGGTACAAAACCAAGCTGATTTAACCACAAAAACACTCTTCAAGTACAAAACCAAGCTGATTTACTGACAAAAACACTCTTCATGTACAAAACGAAGCTGATATTTACTGACAAAAACACTCTTCATGTACAAAACTAAGCTGATTTACTGACAAAAACACTCTTCAGATACAAAAATAAGCTGTTTACTGACAACAACACTCTTCATGTACAAAACCAAGCTGATATATACTGACAAAAACACTCTTCATGTACAAAGCCAAGAAACACTCCTCAGGTACAAAACCAAGATGATTTAACCACAAAAACACTCTTCAAGTACAAAACCAAGCTGATTTACTGACAAAAACACTCTTCAGGTACAAAAACAAGCTGTTTACTTACAAAAACACCATACAATTACAAAACCAAGATATCGACTGAAAAAACTCTTCACTTAAAAAATCAAGCTGTTTACTTACATTTAGTAAATTTCACTTGTTTAACATCTGCATATCCTTTTATAGACAGTAGCTTGTTCAAACAAAGTTTTCTGACTATAACTATATCCTTATGTCAAATAAACTTTCCGTCAAAACAAGAAATCTTTGAGGGCAATAACTATATGAGTTTTTGATATACTGGGGATCAAATTTAATCAGGCATGTGCTAAAACTTCTCAAATTTATCATTTTTCTAAAGCCCAAAATGTAACTCTTATTGACAACATTCCTTTATGACACAGATCGTGGCGATAACTGGGTGCTTACAATGTTTGTAACACATTATACTATGGTCCTTTTGTTACTAAATGATGCGGCTATTGTAAAGTTAAATATTTACCTTATCAAAAGTAAATATATACCACTTCAAAGGAAGATACCAATAATTATAGAACAAAGCTACCCTGGTTAACATTGTGTCATTATGACTTCATTAAAAAAAATGTGTATTCCCATGATGTGTATTCTTTTGGTCATAATTCATACAGTGTCACCTGTGTCTATGAATGAGACAAGACTGGCCTAATTAAGAAATTGTGTTAATTAGTTTTGAATTGAAATCAGGAGTCCAGAATGTTGAAAACTAATTCCTATTAAGATTTCATCTGAAAGAGGTTTTCAGGAAATCCCTGTTCTTGTACTGGATTTGGGAGAAGTTATCTCATACAATGACATTTCTTCATAGTATTATGGCCATCATAAAACATAGGTAATCAATAATTACAAAGTTCACCTCGTTATGGCACATTGTAAGCGTAACCTAATTTTGCTTAGATGCATGCTTTTGCAAGTTTACATGTTCCTAACATGTACAGTGACTGAGATCTGAAGTCTTCCGTAAATTTGGATGTAAGTCAATCAAGCAGAAAATATAGGTCAAAATGACATAATTTTGCCTGGATGCTGACCTACCATCAGAGATGCATGCATATGCAAGGTTACATGATCCTACAATGAATAGTGATTGAGATCTGCACTCAGACATACAGTTGAATGTAAGTCTTTCAAGTGGATAATATATGTCAAAGTGACCAAATTTTGCCTCGATGCTGATCTACCATCAGAGATGCATGCATATGCAAGATTACACGATTCTACCATGTATGGTGACTGAGATCTGAACTCTGATGTAAACTGAAGTGTTAGTCATTCAAGTGGAAAATATAGGTCAAAGTGACCTCATTTTGCCTGGATGCTGACCTACCATCAGAGATGCATGCATATGCCAGGTTACATGATCCTACCATGTATACTGACTGAGATCTGTACTCAGACGTAAACTTGGATGTATGTCGTTCAAGGGGAGAATATAGGGCAAAGAGACCTAATTTTCTTGGAGGCTGTGAGATAGCCCAAGATGCACCTGTATGCAAAGTTTAATGATCCTACCCTTCAAAGTTACCAAGATATATGAAAAAGAAAGGAGATGGGGTAAAACATAGGTAATCAACGGTTACAAAGTTCACCTCGTTATGGCACATTGTAAGCGTAACCTAATTTTGCTTGGATGCTGACATACTATCAGAGATGCATGCTTTTGCAAGTTTACATGTTCCTAACATGTATAGTGACTGAGATCTAAACTCTTCCGTAAATTTGGATGCAAGTCAATCAAGCAGAAAATATAGGTCAAAATGACCTAATTTTGCCTGGATGCTGACCTACCATCAGAGATGCATGCATATGTAAGGTTACATGATCCTACAATGAATAGTGACTGAGATCTGCACACGGATGTAAACTTGAATTAAGTCTTTCAAGTGGAAAATAAATATAGGTCAAAGTGACCGAATTTTGCCTTGATGCTGATCTACTATCAGAGATGCATGCATATGCAAGATTACATGATTCTACCATGTATGGTGACTGAGATCTGAACTTGGACGTAAACTTAAATGTAAGTCATTCAAGCGGAAAATATGGGTCAAAGTGACCTAATTTTCTTGGAGGCTGTGAGATAGCCCAAGATGCATCTGTTCGCAAAGTTTAATGATCCTACCCTTCAAATTTACCAAGATATATGAAAAAGAAAGGAAATGGGGGTAAAAGTCAAGGAGACAACATCCCATATCCAGGTTAAAACAACCAAGACAAAGCATCTAGGGGGTCACCGTACGGTCCTCAACACAGTGAGGAACCTCACACCTAAATGGCCCCAAACAGGTAAAAAAAGTGAATAAATCAATGGAAACAAACCACATCTAAAAACCCAAATATCAAGAAACTAAAATTTTATTAGAGGACAAGGACAAGCCAATGACCACCATATTCCCGACATGGTACAGGCACAAAAATTGCAGTAGGGTTAAACTTGTTTTCTTGGATCCAAACCCTCCCCATTGTGTGGTGAATGGTTAAAAAATAAATACATAAAAAGACTCACAGTAAAAATCAAATATACCTAAATGTGGACGTAGATGCAGATGTAGACACGGATGCCAGGGGTACTCCAATAGTCCCCCTAAACTTCATTGAGGCGAACTAAAAACTTTCTTATTACATTAGAGTTTGTGCATCTTTGGCATATTTTCTACTTAGAGGGACCATTAGTAGCTTACAAGTCTGAGATGAATTTGCAGGTTTTGTAAATGTAAAAATTAATTATATGTAAACTTAAGATGTCTTGGAGTGACAAAAATTACCCCCTCCTGGAGACACAAACAAATATCAGACAATAGTGTCCGAATTCAAACCTGAATTGTGAGTCATCAGGTAAAATCCCATACCAAATAACACTTGAGGCAATTACATTTATATATATATTAATCTTATTTCAACGAAATTTGAAAGTCAAAAGTTTAATAACTCTTACAAAAACTAGATTTGCTCACAAAATATATACCCCCTGCTCCCCCAAAAAAAGATCATATCAAAATTTTAAATAGATAGTGCACAATGGCAACGTGTACTGAACATTCTGTGAAAGATTCATTAAATTTCACCAAGTAGTCTAGGAGGAGTTGTTGCCACAAAGTGTGTACCCCTATATGGCAGACGGAATAACAAACAGACGGATGAACAAAAGAACAGACACCACGATCACCATATATATATATATATATATACCACCTGCTCAAGTGGAGGGTATAATTATATATAATTTTGATCACCACACCACATCTGTTACTTATAAAGTTGATATCACCCTGAGGTGTTGAAAAAGGCCTAGAAAACTGTTTACTACAATGGCCAAGGAAGAAATGACAGAACGAGGAATTGACAAAGGCAAAATGATATACTGTGGAAGTACTTTTATTGGTGGACATCAATTTTCGTGGTTTTCACAAATATCATTATTTCGTGGGTACTTAAATTCATGGTTTCAAATGCTATGCATTAAAACTCTAAGAGGGAAATGCATTTTGTTGGGAACTTTATTTCGGGGTTTTAGTGTACCATGAAATCCACGAAAATTGGAACCCCCACGAACAATAGTACTAAAAGTACTTTCACAGCTAACTTTGTTTCAGAGGTACAAAAATGTACATAAAGATAAATGTAAAACAAAAACAGTTTAAATCATCTCCCTGTTCTTTTTTTTAATTTGTTTTTCTTTTTGTGTTGTTCCTTTTTTTAATTTTTGTTAACCTTTTTCTTATTTTTCAATTGTGTTGTTTTTATTCTGTATGGCTTGAAATTATCTCCCTTTAAAAAGAATTACTTCCCTTTTAAATTCCAAACTTTAATAAACAAGAAGTAGTAACAGCTGAGTTCTATAGTAATAGTAATAGTAATATAAATATATAAACGACCTATTAAATAAAATTATAAAATTAATAGACCCATCAGAAGTTAATGAGCCATTTGTACACTTAAAGACCACACAATATCTTCTAAACATCTTAACTCATCTATCATAAAAAACAACAAAACATATCTACATGCTTTGACACATGCTTAATGAACAACAACAATGAAGAATGTCATTCATTATAAATGTGATAGAATTCTCAGACAGGGCATATCTCTATCTGGTACTATCATAACTTGTGTCAACAACTGCTAAGTATTTGGAGGAGGAGTAAATATTTCCAAAATCTCAGAAAATGCATATGAAAGAAAAAACTGAAATCCTGAAGAAATAAAGGAATTCTAAAACCCTTTTCTTAGCAAAAATTTTATGAATGATATCTTTCCTGAAATTATGGGGTAATTTTCTTCTTGTCAGTACTTTATGCAATTTCAAGTCGCTAATTCTTATTTATTTTTTACCTGGGTGTACATACTTAGGTTGAGAGATAAGGGGAATAAAAAAAAAGTAATGCCAAATTTTTGTCATCATTTTTTTCTTTAAATTACCATTAAATATTACTAAAAAAATTGACGGGTGTTCCATGGAACACTTGTGTCGCCTGCACTACAGAAGAGCCATTTTTGGTCCAGTGAAGCTCTAAAATATGCAAAATTAAAATTTTACTTCTAATGTGCATGTCTAGATTAGGAGACATATTCTGCAAATTTGTTTAAGAATATGAATTACAGTTTTGAGGACTTGCATATTAACAATCTGATTTAACATATGAGCTAAGTGGCTTGGCAAACCTCTAGAATCAGTAAAAAAAATCTAAGTATAATGTGCATAACCAGACCTGATATACAACATATACTGAAAATT
>MJUU01043262.1:139095-153442 GCA_002080025.1 Modiolus philippinarum
AAAAAAAACATGTCTGGTTATCTCCCTTCTTATTTTTTCTTGTTTTCCTATTTGATATTTTTTAATCAATTCTGAGATATAATGCTGTTCTCCAGCAATTATTTTACCAATTAAAAACCTTATTTAACAAATAAAAAGACATAAAAAAGATGTTTAAAAGCCTATTTGCTTATATTTGAACACTGTAATTCCAACAAGTTCTTGGTGAGATACAAATGTAGGTAAGGCAGAAGCCTAGTAATTTAAAAGGAGATGACCCTGGTTCGAATCCCACTATTGGCAATGGTATTTTTAAAAAATCTTTATATTTGAAAATTTTATGGATAGTAAAAAAAGCTGAACAGCTCTAAAGGTTTGGCCTTGACAAAAAGAAACTAAAAAAACTGTGAGCAAAGCTCAGATATATACCCCCCGCTCCACCATTTGATAATCAATCAAATCAAATTATAAATTAGAAGATGCAAATCTACATTATGTCACAAAGACCATTCAAAGTTTCATGAAAAGCTTATCAGTGGTTTTAGAGAGTAGTGGATAAGAGATGGGTACCCACTTGTAATGTACTGTCAAAGTCCATGTTTTGTTATGGAAAACCCCAAAAATCAATCAAATCAAAATCTGAAATAGGAGTTGCACATCTAAATTATGTAACAAAGACTGTGTTAAAGTTTCATGTAAATCTATTCAGTGGTTCAGGAGGAGTAGCCGATAAAAGATGGGTACCCCCTTCTAATGTAATAGCCAAGTCCTTGTTTTGCTATGGGAAACCCCTAAAATCAATCAAATCAAATTCTGAAATAGGAGGTGCACATCTACATTATGTCACAATGACTGTGTTTAAGTTTCATGACAATCTATTCAGTGGTTCAGGAGGAGTAGCTGATAAGAGATGGGAACCCCCTTGTAATGTTATGGCCAAGTCCCAAAAATCAATCAAATGAAATTCTGAAATAGGAGGTGCACATCTACATTATGTCACAAAGACTGTGTTAAAGTTTCATGAAATTCTATTCAGTGGTTCAGGAGAAGTAGCGTATAAGAGATGGGTACCCCCATGTGTACATGTAATGTAATGGCAAAGTCCATGTTTGGCTATGGGAAACCCAAAAAATCAATCAAATCAAATTATGAAAAAAGAGGTGTACATCTAAATTATGTCACAAAGACTGTGTTAAAGTTTCATGAAAATCTATTAAGCAGTTCAGGAGGAGTAGTGGATAAGAGATGGGTACCCCCATGTGTACATGTAATGTAATGGCAAAGTCCATGTTTGGCTATGGGAAACCCCAAAAATCAATCAAATCAAATTCTGAAATAGGAGGTGCACATCTACATTATGTCACAAAGACTGTGTTAAAGTTTCATGAAAATCTATTCAGTGGTTCAGGAGGAAACGGATAAGACATGGGTACCCCTATGTGTAACGGACGGACGGAAAAACGGACGGACAGACGGACACCCCCATTACTATATATCCCCACTTTTCAAGCGGGGTGGGGGGTGGGGGGTGGGGTTCTGCATATGCGCATTTCTACAACTTATGTCTCATCAGTGCAGATAAACTCATAACATTTGGAAAACCATGAACCAAAATGTGTGTAAAAGCTGATAGAGAACAAATTACCAATAGGACCTAAATAGGAAAGCCAAAATCATCTAAGGACAGAGCTATGCAAGAGGGAGATACTCGTATAGAGTGACAAAAAGAGTAACAAAAATAAAGTACATGGATTACTCAAAAGCAAGTCGGTTAGCTTCAAGTAACAAAAAGGGAGGAAATGTTATATAAGATAAAGTTTTCAAAGACAGGAAAATCATCAATTATTTTTGGAGAATGCAAAGAGAGAAAAATCACAAAATTCAAATTAAGACAGAAAAGTTTACAGAAACAATATATAATCATCATTTCAAAACAATGGTAGGACATAAATATTGCACAAGCACATGTTGCATGTGTTTATGAGTTGTTCATTTCATGTATCAAAACACTGATGTCTGTTTCTGTCATTTTCTATCAAAAGTATACCCAGTGACACTTTGATTACACCCTCAGTAACAGTATGTCAAAATCTGTTTCCAACATTCAAAATATCACACCATGTAGGCTGGATACAGCAGGAGTTATCTATTTTCATTCTGTTTATATGTAACTTTATTTACAGCCATGAATAATTTCAATAATCATGTTTGATTGGTAACTAAAAAATTATGTTTGGCACTTTTTTCTGCCACTACCATTACTTAAGGCACCCATATCAAATGTAACCATTGCCAAAACCTCATCCAAATAGGTAAAGCCTCACAATTTGATAACCAACCTGCTCTTAAATAAGCAAAATGCATTCTCAGCATTTGTAGCATACAGAATACAGAATTTTTATTGGCCAAATCAAGGGCCCATAAAGGTATATACTGTATAGCGGGTTATTTTCGCGCCAGCTTAATTGTTTGCGATTTTGGTTGAAAACAAGTTTGTAAAATGTTCATTGTTTATATTTCACCTTTTACTGTTTTATCTTATGCATTTGAATGGGAAGTGAAATTGACGTGGAAGCTTATTTTCGCACTAGATTGTCAACCACAAACATAGCGGAAACACACATGAAAACACCCCGATACACGGTATTACAATGTAGCATAAAATTTGCATAAATTTGCAAATAACTGCTTTTCATCAAACTATTCAGAATTGGAAGCCAATAGTAGGGGCAAATGCCCTGTTT
Source organism: Modiolus philippinarum (assembly GCA_002080025.1). Classification (NCBI taxonomy): domain Eukaryota; kingdom Metazoa; phylum Mollusca; class Bivalvia; order Mytilida; family Modiolidae; genus Modiolus; species Modiolus philippinarum. The sequence goes on from MJUU01043262.1 coordinate 141,819, forward strand.
TCCAGGTATTCAAGCTTTTTTCAAAATATTTCTCATAGGAAAGAAGAGTGGTGCTACCTGGCACAAAATCGACAAATTTGAAGCATTTTGAATTAAGTCCAACTTTGATGGCTTGTACAACAAAGGGACTAAAAATACTGTCTGGGCTACCTGAATGTTCAAACCTGAGCAAAGGGTCTACAAAAAGGGTTTAAGATATCCATGGTGTGTGAGCTATTGCAATTCAGGCAATTGAAGTTCAACTGTGTTTTTAAATTTCATATAGAATGTACTTAATACTTGCCAATCTTTCAATACTTGGTGTTTGCACATGCCACCTGCCCCACCCTGTGATCACCCACATGAAGTTCTTTAGTAAGCAACATGCATTTTTAGCATCCTCTGCTACTTTGGCAAAAATAATTTGCATAATTTTGCAAATATATGTAAACGATAAATATTTCAACTAACAATTTACCATGGAAAAGGTTAAACTATACAAAAAGGGTTTAAGATATCCATGGTGTGTGAGCCATTGCAATTCAGGCAATTGAAGTTCAACTGTGTTTTTAAATGTACTTAATCCTTGCCAATTTTTTTTTCTGTAGCTTTCAATACTTGGTGTTTGCACATTGCCACCTGCCCCACCCTGTGATCACCCACATGAAGTTCTTTAGTAAGTAACATGCATTTTTAGCATCCTCTGCTACTTTGGCAAAAATAACTTGCATAATTTTGCAAATATATGTAAACGATAAATATTTCAACTAACAATTTACCATGGAAAAGGTTAAACTATGATCAGCTGTGGCAGCCATCTTGGACTTATAATCAGTACTACAATCACATTTTTGGAAGTGGGCATTCCTGCTATTAATGGACTTTGGTACAAAGACTGGTACACTATTAGGGCATGGTAAAGGGGGTCCCAAACAGGAAAGAATATGCTTAAAAATTCCTGGATACGAAACAAGATTGATAAAAAAGGCCAAACACGAAACACAGAAAATTGCTGTTCTTACAGTTTGCCGAAAAACTTGATAAGCCATTATCATTTATGGTAATTCATGCATCTTATCTAAAGCTTTTTTACCTGAAAGCTCTTAAAATCAATGAAAATCTGTGAAATTTTGCTCTGTGATACTTTCCAGTATCGTTACAATTCTAATTGTAACAAGTCCCAATCTTTTTTTCAGGAAAATGAACATGCACAAAATATAAAATATCCAAAACGAACTCAAATATGGACAAAAACGAGGCACGTTAAAAAACTTCCAACATGAAAACACGAGCAATAAACACAAAACACGAATTTATAAAACGCCAAAAATGTTGCACGAAAATAACCCTTTACCACCCTCCTATACCAATATTGGAGAAATGCAATGAAATGATACCCTTCAGTAAACTTCATACAAGTTAGTACACAGTACAATGTACTATTACTACTCTGGTGCTGTAAATGATACCAGTCATGTACTACTACTGTATGTGCCAATTTCTGGCGTTGCTCCCAAACCATGTACATTGCATTCACATACAATGGTTCAGAGTAAATCTTGTGCAGGTTACCTTATAACACAGGGTTGAAAACAATAAACACAAACAGCCTGGAGTGTAGTGATGTCATAGACACGTGTAATCAAATGTTTCTATTTACTTCTGTTATGCTTTACTCACAAAGCAAAAATACATGCTTTATGACATAAGATAAGTCTTGCCAAGACATTATAAATTGTTAAAAGTTAAAACTTATGTGAAAGATTTCAAATAACAGTTGACCTTAATGACCTTTGACCTTTAATGAAATTATATTACAGCGACTGAATACAGGAAATAATATCCTTTAATTTTTTTTTCCAAATCCCAGCATTCCCTTGAAATATGCTGATTACATACTAGGGGCATGTTTCATTGGTCTCTTCCAATTTCTCCAGAGGGTCTTCTGAAAAGGGTTGAAAATAAAAAGAAAAGACGAATATCTTCAGTTATATATTCACGGCTGGGAAACTGGATGGTCTCAACTGAATTTCTACTACCAGGAAGTTATACAAAGTGACAGACCCTGTTTTTAAAAATCGGGGAATGTCACTCCATGTAAAACTGGTCAAAGATCTAAAATATAACTAAAACCATATAAAAGTCTGCCTTTTAAGACAGAAATCATGTTTATTGATGTCAGCCGCTTAGGGGCCATTCTAAAATCCGGACATAAAGAAAAAAACTAATTTACCATTGTTACTCAAAAAAAGAAAAGGGTTTTTGATTTATTAACACTTATTTTATAAATTTATATGGAGTGACATTCTTTGATTTTCTCGAACTGCACTTATTAAATGTAAATCACGGACGCCGTTTTTTTTGTTGTGAACATCGAGTTTCCCAGCCATGATATTGGATGTTGAAATTTCCATCCATTTGACAAACATGTATGTCAAAGTAGAAATAAGACATAATGATATATTTCTTCAATAGTAGACCTTTTGCATCGAATGTGTATATGGAAACGTTTACATATAAACGTATACATATAAAAAATTCACCAAAATTTGATATTTTGATCCTGTAAATCTTTCATGCCATGTATGACTGTTGTATCGGAATAATTGACTGCATTTAGAATAAAAAGATGAAGTGCAAGAAATCCAAGCCATGTTTTTGGTACTTTGTCCAACGAGAGATTCTGATAAATTCAAAATCAAGAAACTCAAATGAGAAAAGTGAGCAGGCACGAAAGATCAAGAGAGGTTGAGTTTTTAGAGGATAAACACAAACACAGGGTACAGCAGAGACAGTTTTTGGTTTCTCATTTAAGCTAACAAAATTTTGTTTGTGTCGTCCTTATAGTACTTGATATACACAAATTAACCTCCAGATACAAATGAGGGGTGGTCACTTAAAGTAATTGGAGGAATCGAAATGATGTCAAATTTACGCCAATATTATTGTGGGCAAAATATGAAATAATTCACAAGTACCACACTGAAAAAAACATATCTCACTAAACTCTTACATGGAAGTGTAACAGGGATTTTTTTCTGTGACAAGTGCTTGTACACGATAAACACATTTATTACGGTTTATTTCCGAGTTTGTCCCCTTTTTACCTTTCCAGCTACCAAAAGAAGAGGCATGATGGCAGCACATAACGTGGCAGAGTATATAATGACATGTCGTCCCAATTAAGCACAATATTCTTAATCAAATTGTTGCTTATGTTTCTAGATACAATAACCGGGTAGCTATTGATACTGAGCTTTCAATCATACATGACTTATCTTGGGAGAATTCGAATATTTTTCAATAACACCATCAGAATTTTGACCTATCTTTAAGCAAATGCTTGATATACAAAGGTTTATTAAGTGATCTTTTGAAATTGAAGTCTGTGATCATTCATTATTAGTGACGTATATAGTATTTTTGCAAAACAAAAACTCCTGACACGTATACAAACTGGAAATACGTATGCTAACGTTGTTGGCTGAAAGCTAAACCTGTTCGAACGGACCGCGCAATGTGTAATTTGGGAAAACGGCAAAGAACAAATGGAGGGTGGCAAAAACCGAATTAACCCTACTACAGACTTTTTGCTAGGTTCTGTATACCAAGCGCGGCTGTCCGGAATTCATATAGCTGTTTAAATTCGTGTTTTGCCTTATTTTTTTAAGTTGTTTGGGGGATTACGTCCTGCAGTTAAAAGTTTCAGTAATTGTAGATAGTAGATATTTCCTGTTATGTCCTTTCTGTTTTGATAAAGATAATTCTAGAAAGGTATACAAATTATTTCAATATCAACAGGTCTCTTTTGGAATAAATTTCCTGTAAGGGATTGGGATCTCTATAAAATTTACAAAAATGTAGCCAAGTGAAATGACAAAATGCTTAATTTAGGGGGTAAGGACTGATAATTGAATCAGAGAGAATTGGAGGACTAAAACCTTTGTAACTGAAATGTGTCATTTTAAAACATTTTTTAACAAAGGGATATATTCGGTAGTTTTGGCAATTTTTTTCAAAACTTAAAGAAGTAAATGTATATTGTACTGCAATTTTTTATTTAAAGAGATATTTTGGTACTGATGCCAACAATGCCTTTGCTCTTTAAGAAATCATTCAACCTATTAAAATTTTTGTCGATCTGTAATAATATACTAATGAAACCTCAACGAGTACACTAAAATCAATTGAGTGGACCACACGGTAAAAGAATAGCTGTGGTGTTTGAGTGGACGATTAACCACTTTCCGAAACAACTTATACATGATCTTTCAAAAAAGACACTTGTGCGATGCATGCAGACGTACATCATTCAATGCTTCAGCATTACAAACACGTGACCTGAAAATATGAGTTTTTTCTCTAATTCTAGTTTACGCCCAATGCATTTATTAAAAAAAAAACAACCAAATTAAGCTAATACACAAAATGGTAAGACCAATGATGATTACCATAACTTAAAATATTTTGTTCAGAAAATAAATTTGTCCATTCAGTTCGATTAAATATCTAGTATAAATTCTATGTTGGCTGCGAAACAGATAAAAAAATCTAATTGCTTGAACACCCCCCACCCTCCCCCATATATTGAGTGCTGTATAGTCTCTCATCACTTTCAATTTCAATCAGGTGATCCTGTTTAGAACAGAACATTTACTTGCATGAGAATACATTATTCTAGCCTGTTTTACGCAAAAGCAAATATTTAAAAGACTTTTAGTGAATCGCGAGAATGTTAACCCGAATTTTTGTTTGAATATAACTAATTTCTCAAAAGTTTGCACTTAAATGTAGTAATTGTATATTGTTATGCAATTTTTGTACTTGAATCGGTGTTTTGAACCCTGATGCTAACAATGCCACTGCTCTTAAAACAATCATTCAAGCCTATTCGAATTTATGATGGGGTGGACAATGGGTTGCCTTTCTCCTTTCTCCCGCACCCTCTTTCCTGTATCATGCCTCGCCCTTCTCTCCTTTATCTCACCCCTTTCTACCAGGCTCCCTTTCAGTGGCAGATCCATTGACCCGGGCCTCCCTAAGGATGGAAAATATTTAAATTCCTAGGGGTTTTTAAGAAACGGGGTTCTGGGCCCACTTTTGGAAAATTATGGGCCAGGCCTCCCTAGAAGAAAGTCTGGATTAGCCACTACCTTCTATTTATTGTCCTTATTCTCCGTTTTCCTTTCCTGTCCCTTTCTCCTGGCCCCTTTTTCCCGCAACTTGCTGATTTCTCCCATCCTCTTTCTCCTTTCTCCGACCCCTTTTCTCTCGATCACTCTTAATCTTTTTCGTCTCCTCATTTATGTTGATCTGTTATATATACCGATGAAATATCAATGAGTACTCCAAAATAAATCGAGCAGACCGACAGGTAAGTGTTTGGGTGGAAGATTAACGTTTTGAACATCTTATACGTGATCGTTCGAAGAAGACACTTGTTCCAAGCATGCATGTATCTTTCAATACTTTAGCTTTAGAAACACATGATATGTAATATGAGTTTTTTCTTTATTGATTTGTTTACTGGCAAGTTGAACAATTGTATTAAAAATATAATAAAATATAAAGAAATAAAGACCTCAATAAACAAACACAGGCAAAATGGTTACACCAGTGATGAATACTATAATTTTATATTTTGGAGTCAGAAAATAAGCCTGTCCTGTTTTGATTTGATCTGCACTGAAGAGACATAAGTTGTCGAAATGTGCATATGCAAAAATAAGTTAACAGTACCTTCCGTATTTTGTTATTAAGAGCAACTTCCGTATTGTGGTAATCAATTCAAATGTTTTTTTTTTTTTATTTTTTTTTTTTTGTATTAACACTTATGTTGGTGGCGAAATGTGGAGTTAACACATTGAAGAAAATTTTCTGAAAAGAGTGGAGTTAACACATTGAGAAACTGCTCTGAAAAAGCGGAGCAATGTATTTCAATAGCAATTCATGTATCTTCATGACGTGAAGCCAAATTCCTCCGCGCTTGGTTATTAGGCATAATAGGGTCGACCAAGTTCACTCAATTTTTCTTTGTGCTGGGCTCCTCATACCTGATATTACCTCGGCAAAACTTGCTACAAATCGTCGCGAGAATATTTTAGTGTGGTATATCGCAATTTTCTAAAACTGACGAAAATCCATTTAAGGATTCAGGCCTATTTTTTGGATGTAGTAGTAGAAAATTACATCAAAGTTTCAAAACGACATTTGGCACATAACAAACAAGTAAAACGAATCTTTCAGATGATGTTTAATTATTTCATTAATGAATTAATTCCCCCCTTTTTTGGCTGTTGTAACATTTTGATTTCCAAAGTCTTACTTTAAAAACACTAAAATTGTTACTAAGTCCTGGCGATGTAACATTATAGCAACTATAGCATAGAACTTTGTAAAGATTTAGCTACCCGGATGTACATGCTTTTCTTATGAACAATGAAGATGTTACACCAGTGGTACTCTGAAAATCCTACAAAAACTCACTAATGTATAGTTATTTCACCATAGCGAGATGGATCAGTATAAAATTATCCTAATTGCATTGTTATCTCTTTTTTTTTTTCAAAAAAGTGGATTTATAACAGTGTAATATTCACACGACGATTTATGCAATTTTATGTAAAATGACAAACTGATGCCGGGTTTTTGAGACATAATTTACATTACTCTCCATGTACGCCTTTACGATACGTCAATACGTATAAGCCTTTGTATACGTCTTAGATGCAGCATCTCTATTTTTAACTTAAATTGTTAACATGAAAAACCTTTAATTCAGCCACACATTCGTACGTAACTACATATAACAGTAGATAGTCACAAACATACCCAAACCCTATAACCCCCTGTGGTAAGAAAATTAAAGTTTGACAGAATACATTGTAACAAGCCGTCAACTGACAGATAAATGGGATGGAAAATGTCAATGCAGTATGTTTCTATCTCTATAAAGTTTGGTATGAAAACCAAACTAACTTTTGCATGAAATGTATGTTTAAAGAATTTAATGCTTTCACTTGAAATAGCTTGTACTGCAAAAGTACAGCTTATGAAATAAAGATTTACCTTTAAAAAGTATCAGTATTACAATAAGATTTAAAATGTGTAGAAATTCATACCTATGTCTACATAATAGATGAGATAACATTTTATTGGTGTGCTTGATTGATTTCAGTATCTGATAAAAGGGTGCGTTTGAGTGCTTTACATATCTGACGAGAAGTAGGTGTGAAAGATGATGCAATTTAAAATTTATCTAGATTTCTTGATGGATTACCACACAGAGTTTAACATAATTTTGAAGTTTTAACAATGTCATTATCTCACTATTGTCATTAAATACACTTTTGTTAGTACAATGTAATTTAATATCTATATAAGTACCATGCATTTTAAATATTTTAGTTTAGTTTGATATATTTTAACAAGCCTTTTTGTGGGGTAAATATGTGCAGAAACTATTTTCAATTTGTATGTCATCACTAGAATTTAAAAAAATGCATGGGAACATGATAATGATCTTTTTTCGACTAAAAATTATTTCACTTGATGTGCTTCAAGGATCTACCTTTATCAAAAATAATCATTTCCAGTAATCTAAAATTGCTGGAATTTTGAAAATACAAATTTTCAAAGTATATTATAAAAAAAGCTTTTTCTGTCAGCTAAATCCAAGGTAAAAAGGCTTTAGATGTCTGAAAATTTTCATATTAGCAAGTAAACTTCAAATGATATAACTACAAACCTACAAGTGGCAATGCTAAAATGTTAATAGAACATGGTAAAATGGAACGCAAAAACACTTATATAAAAATTTAACACAATTTTAGCAAGTAGCAATGCATCCATTACTATGAGACTATAATTTGGCAATACTTGCACATTTCTGCCAAAAGGCAATATTTTAAGTTATACATGAAGCAAGTGTAAATGTCCATTGTCTATGACCTCACCGGTCTAATTAGTTCCCATTGTGTAACCAATGTAGTAAATTACAGTAATCTAGAGGTCATCTTCCCAGGTCAAGTGTTTGCAGTCCATGTCTTTCCCCACAAACCCTTGACATATTTGGCTTTTTGGCTTACATTTTCAGGGCTGCTTCTCTCACAAGAAGCAACTATGGCAGATTTCCCGGATGATTAACATTTTTTATTTGCAATTCATCAATGAACATACCAATATTCCTCTAGTAACACCTATAAATCTCCTTCTAAACTCCTGTCTTTTGTCTGTTTATCAATTACTCAACTTTCTATAGAATTCTATTGTATACCAATTTGTACTGTCTGAAGGGGTTTACCTTGATACTCCAGTGGTGACAGATTGGTATACAATAGAATTCTATTTAAAGTTGAGTAATTGATTAACAGACAAAAAAACAGGAGTTTAGAAGGAGTTTTATAGGTGTTACTAGAGGAATATTGGTATGTTCATTGAGGAATTGCAAATAAAATATGTTAATCATCCGGGAAATCCGCCATAAATGAGACATTGAAATTGGTTATGGTTTGACAGACATCATTTCTATTTTCTGGGCAACTTCTCTTTATCAAAAGCAGTCAGATGAATCAATGAAAATCTGTCCTCAACCAATATTCATTTTTTTGCTCATCAATTTGCTTCTTGTGTAGAGAAGCAGGCCATAAAATATATGCCAAATCTGTCAAGGGTTTGTGGAGAAGTACATGGACCTCAAACACTTGACTTGTAAAGATGTCTAGAGGTGTGATTTAAATGACCAACAGTTATTGCTATACGGAAACAATATGTTAAAAAAAAATTGGAGACTTGCTTTTTGTCCACAAATCAAACTATAAACTGCTACCAAATGGCATTACTTCAGTTATGTTAGAAAGGAGCAAAAACTTTCACTCTACTTGCAATTGATACTTCAACCCTACTAACCAGTTTGAATACTTCTACTATGTTAGCAAAAGACAAAACTTCTACTATGTTAGCAAAAGACAAAATTCCCATTATAGTAACAAGTGGAAATACTTCTACTATGCTAGCAAAAGACAAAACTTCCACTATAGTTACAAGTGGAAATACTTCTATCATGCTAGCAAAAGACAAAACTTCCACTCTAGTAACAAGTGGAAATACTTCTATCATGCTTGCAAAAGACAATACTTCCACCATTATAAGTGGAAATTCTTCTTATATGCTAGCAAAAGACAAAACTTCCAATATCATAACAAGTGGAAATACTTCTATCATGTTAGCAAAAGACAATACTTCCACTATCATAACAAGTGGAAATACTTCTATCATGCTAGCAAAAGACAAAACTTCCACTATAGTAACAAGTGGAAATACTTCTACCATGCTAGCAAAAGACAATACTTCCACTATTGTAACAAGTGGAAATACTTCTATCATGTTAGCAAAAGACAATACTTCCACTATCATAACAAGTGGAAATACTTCTATCATGCTAGCAAAAGACAAAACTTCCACTATAGTAACAAGTGGAAATACTTCTCTCATGCTAGCAAAAGACAATACTTCCACTATAGTAACAAGTTGAAATACTTCTACTATGCTAGGCCAAAATTAAATTATTGTTTGTTTCCCCAAACCCGACTCTACCCAGCTGGGTGTGGGTAGGTAGGTAGGGAAATCATTTTATTTTTTTCAAAAGGCAATTTAACCACAAAGTTCAACAACATAAATTTAAATGCAGAAAAAAATAATTTGCTCTCCAAAAGTGGCAATAAAATATTTTGGGTAGCAGTGATTTTTCTGGGTCTGTCGGGTTTGGGGAAACAAACAATATTTTATTTTAGGCCCCAGCAAAAGACAATACTTCCACTATTGTAACAAGTGGAAAAACTTTCAGTATGCTAGCATAAGATAACTTCAACTATGCTAACAAAAGCCAATACTTTAACTATAGTAACAAGAGGAAATCTTCCACCATGCTAGCAAAAGACAATACTTCCACTATTGTAACAAGTGGATATACTTCCACTTTGCTAGCAAAAGACAATACTTCCACTATTGTTACAAGTGGAAATAATTCTACTATGCAAGCAAAAGGCAATACTTCCACTACTTAAACAAGTAGAAAAACTTCTACCATGCTAGCAAAAGACAACTTCTACTTTGCTAGCAAAAGACAATACTTCCACTATTGTAACAAGTGGAAATACTTTCAAAGGACAATACTCCCACTTCTTAAACAAGGGGAAATACTTCTACTATGCTAGCAAAGGACAATACTCCCACTTCTTAAACAAGGGAAAATACTTCTACTATGCTAGCAAAAGACAATATTTCGACTATTGTAACAGGTGGAAATACTTCTACTATGCTAGCAAAAGACAACTTCTATATTCTAGCAAATGAAAATACTTCAACTTAAACAGCATCAAGTGGAAAACTTCAACTATGCTTGTAAAAGACAATACTTCCACTATTGTAATATGGGGAAATAATTCTACTATGCTAGCAAAAGACATTACTTCAACTATAATAACAAGTGGAAAAACTTCCACTATGCTGGTAAAAGACAATACTTCCAGTCTTCCACCATTGTAACAAGATGAAATACTTCTACTATGCTAGCAAAAGACAAAACTTCTCATATTGTAATAAGTGAAAATAATTCTACTATGCTAGCAAAAGACAATACTTCCACTACTGAAACAAGTACAAATACTTCTACTATGATAGCAAAAGACGATACTTCCACTATTGTTACAAGTGGAAATATTTCTACTAGGCTAGCAAAAGACAACTTCTATTATGCTAGCAAAAGACAATACCTCCACTATTGTAACAAGTGGAAATACTTTGACTATGCTAGCAAAAGACAATACTTCCACTATTGTAACAAGATGAAATACTTCCACTATGCCAACAAGTAATAATACTTTTTTACTAGCAAGCAACAATACTTCAACTACATTAAAGCACAGTCAGAGACTTACCGTGATACTAGTAAATCACTGTGATAAACATATCAGATTAAATTTTAAATCAATTTATATATATATACTATTAGTAATTTGTTTTGCGAGTATGGAATTCTCAGCTTGTATTGCATCGAGTGCGAAGCACGAGATGCAATACGAGCTGAGAAATCCATACGAGCAAAACAAATTACTAATAGTATTTTTATCGCTAATTTTGTTATTAATATATACCAGATATATGTTTCTTTTTCTATTGAAATATCTTTTTAGGTTAAACATGTAATTTTTAGTTAAATGTAACGCTTTTTTGATAGGATTATTTTTTTCACGAAACGTCACGCGACGTCATATTAATACGCTGTTGCTAACATTCCATAGAGATTGACGATAATATGTTCATATCAGCGCAGTGCAGTGATAATAGAATTATCGTCGCTCCGGAACAATTGAAAATCAAGCAAATTAGCGATAAAATTGTTTATTACATCATTTTTTTGCATGTCAAGTGGTAGACTGCATCTCTTTAAATGCAAAAGCATGGTGATTGATAATATATACATTACACTAGCTAGAGTGATACAACTACCATAGTGATTTGTGGTAAGTATATGGCTGTACTGTAACAAGTTGCAAAAGCACTTTAACTTCCTTAGTTGAGAATCATGCAACAGTTTTCAACTTCGCAATATTACTAATATAAATATATTTGAAGCTAAGAGCAAC
>MJUU01043263.1:0-10905 GCA_002080025.1 Modiolus philippinarum
TTTATTGAAATTTTAGTCTATTCTTAGCAACTGTGACCTTGACCTTGGGGGTACCAACCCCGAAATCGATAGGGTTCTGTCTTGGGTGATAAGTAAGCATGTCACCATGTTTGATTTTGATCCGATGCAGGATACTCAAGTTATCATCCGGAAACCAAAATATTATTGAAATTTTAGTCTATTTTTAGCAACTGTGACCTTGACTTTGGGAGTACCAACCCGGAAATCGATAGGGTTCTGTCTTGGGTGATAAGTAAGCATGTGACCAAGTTTGATTTTGATCCGATGCAGGATACTCAAGTTATCATCCGGAAACCAAAATTTTATTGAAATTTTAGTCTATTTTTAGCAACTGTGACCTTGACCTTGGGGGTACCAACCCGGAAATCGATAGGCTTCTGTCTTGGGTGATAAGTAAGCATGTGACCAAGTTGGATTTTGATCCGATGCAGGATACTCAAGTTATCATCCGGAAACCAAAGAGATGGACGTATGGATGTACGTACGGATCAGGGTAAACCTTAATGCCCCCGACCGCCTAGCGGCGGGGGCATAAAAAATTCTTCTGCATACCAGACCCTCCAAATTTCGTGTGTATAGATCAAACCAAAAAGTATTTTTCATGTCAAAATCAACTCCAAAAAATGGACAACAATATATGTATTTGAGGCAATAACTTCAACCATATCTATTCAACATGTAGAACGTCAAATGATGCATGCATGGACTTTGATCAATAAATGAATTTCAAAAGATTACAGCTAGCCATGATTGAAACAGACCAGAATTGAAAGAAACATACATTAAAATCAAATCACAGCATTGCGAGAGATCAATTTTTCCTAATTTCTAGCAAATTTAACCAACGCCTGACCGGTGTGATAAAAATATTTCTCGTCTCTAGTGAGAAAGGGGGTCTCACCCCTATTTCCCATCATTAAAATGAGCAAATCCCGAAATCCAGGACATTTTTTGCGAAAAGTCCTGATCCCAGAAGATAGTATATAAGAAACTAATTTTTGCCAATCTGATAAATTTTACCATAAAATCCTGATTTCTCAGGTCTAAAAACACCCTTTACCAGTGTCCCGATGGCATTTTCATTCCAAAATCCTGGCCTTAAAAAAGGGCCATCCCGATTTCCTGAAGTTAAAAATGGCCAATCCCGGTGTCCCGAAAATGGCTATGACTATTTCACATCTTAGACATTTTAAAATCTATTATTGAGCTTTTTTTAACCTTTGGTATACCCAAATCTTACATATGTCCATGGAAAACAAGTTGTGATTCTTCTATAACTTTCCAGATTCTAACACTACCATCTCTCCCTCCTGATGTTATAGCTCTTTCTCTTGTTAAACTATCTATACATGTTACTGTGTCTTCATGGCCAAACCTACAATCATAAAACAAAAACAATTCCAAAACTCCAACACTTTAATGGTATTGAATATGAGGATGGTTAAAGACTATTGCATAATACCTAAACCTTTCTGGCTAAGCAGAAAAGGCAAGTATTCCAAATTAGGTGTTTTTAGTAATCATTTTTACTTGTTCAATAAGAAATATGTGAGCTACTTTGTAAATCTCCTATGCTACAAATGAAATAAATGATTTAAGTAGCTGTTCCATATACATGCAGCAGAAAATGTTCACTTGAAAATCAAATACTGCAGAAGTACTTTAATTCATGGACATCAATTTTCATGGTTTTCATTTCCTTGGAACTTTATTTCATGGTTTTAGCCAACCACAAAATCCACGAAAATTGGAACCCAACAAACAAAAGTACTTTCACAGTAGCTGTGAAGTTGCTTACAAAAGTGTGATGAGTATAATGTGTAACAGACAGAATTATTCACAAAGGAGAAACAGTTTACTATCCTATCCTTTAAAGTGGGGTGTAAAAATTCATGACCTTGTCCTGATCAATAAGAAAATTTCTCAAGTAACACTACAGCAACCTTTGATTTCTAGTAATTAAAATGAAAGGTTTAATTGACAAGAAAAATAAATCAGCAATACATACAATGTTTCTACGTAAGTCATCTCATCCAAGTTCCATATCTTTACTGATCTGTCATGTGAGGCACTAAACAACTGATGTGTTCCTTTCCTGAAAGCTAAACCCTATAAATATATATAATGAGAGTACTTCATATTTAATGTTTGAATACAGGTGCCATTAATCATATCCTTGCAGAGAGGTGTAAAGGAAGACATTTCTTTTGAAGAGCAATCCATCATAATTACAAATCCACATTAAATAGACTCCTTAAACTCAACTGCCAGGCAAATGTCCTATCAAAACATACAAGGCACACAGGGAAGGCACTTAAAATCTTTTCTGCAGATGTATAAATAACATTTCTTTTGAGAATAAACATGTCTTCAGTTTTTTATATTGCTTATCTTGGTGGCTATAGAGTTTTCAAAGTATCTTCATCCAGTCCCTGGTATAATTTAATTGAACAGCCAAAATGTAACAAAACATCCACAAGATATTTTGACAATTTTCATAATTTAGGTCAAATACATACTGAAACATTTCTTGTTTATCTATCTACTGATATTGTGTTTCTATGGTAACTTACTGCAGTCTGATACTGTGTTTTCATGGCAACTTACTGATTAATATAGAAATTCTATGGTATCTTACTGATACTTAGTTTCTTTGGTAACTTGCTGAAAGTGTGCTTCTATGGTAACTAACCAGGGTTCGACATTAACTTTTTGACAAACTTGCCCGTTCGGGGAAGTGAGCTTCAAATTTTACTTGCTGATACCAGGAAGTACTTGTCCGAAATTGTGAATATCAAACAGTTAAAACATGGTCCCTTATATAGCATTTCAAACTAAGAAGTGTTTGTAATGTCTCGTGTGACAGAACCTTGAGCAAACAAAAAAGGATATTAGAGTGGGAACACCTGACAGAACCTGCAGTCCTATTAAACATGATTCAGTTTTAACAGGTTTCGTTGTACTTATACAAATGAAAATCAACAAGGTTTGTAATCATTTAAAGGGTTTGAATATTTTTCACTGACAGATTAAGTACCATGATTGAAAAATAAATAAATAGATAGTAGGAAATTAAATGAAAAGAAAGGAACTTGTTGAAGATCTCTCATAGAAATTTTTATTTAAAAAGCAATGTATCAGAAGCTGATGCCATGTTCATACTTCACTACAATTGTTTTCCATTTTTTAACAAAAAAACATCTCTAATCGAGAAAATGTAGAGTTTTTTTTTTCATTCCGGCATTGTACATGTGTATTGATTTTATTTTAATAAAAATCGCTAGGGTAAAATTTCCACAGCCCCAAATACAATAGCGAGTACTCATTATGCAATAAACAGCAACAAAGAAAATACAATAGGTGTTTACATTATCCCGATGATTCTACACGCCAAAATGAAAGTAGCTTACATCCGTGACCATGACATCTATAATGAGCGTGACATTTTGATTGGCTGCTAAAAACATGGTCAGGAACAGGAAGCGTGTTGTCTCAGGTTTGACATTGCTTAAGAGAAGACTCTAAAGAAGTTCCAAATGATAATTTCACGGCTGACCAATAGCAAAGAATTTATTAATAGAACTTTCTATCTTCATATGTTGGGGATTTTTAATTTTTAAACACAAATGCACGATCTCAGGTTTGACCACCGCCATTCACGACGCATGTCAACTTATCAAACGGTTAAAATGACTGTATCAGCTTAATTTTTTTACATGCCAGATCGGACAAGTTGAATACGAGTTTTACTTGTCCGAATGTAGAATTTACTTGCCCTGGGCAATCGGACAACCGTTAATGTCGAACCCTGCTTACTGATACTGTTTCTATGGTAACTGACTGATACACTGCTTCTTATGAAACCTACTAACAGTGTGCTTCTATGGTAACTTACTGATACTGATTCTATGATAACTGACTAATACATTGCTTCTCATGAAACCTACTAACAGTGTGCTTCTATGGTAACTTACTGATACTGTTTCTATGGTAACTGACTGATAAATTGCTTCTTATGAAACCTACTAACAGTGTGCTTCTATGGTAACTTACTGATACTGATTCTATGGTAACTGACTGATACATTGCTTCTGACATGAAACTTCTATGGTAACTTACTGATACTAATTATATGGTAATTTATTGAAACTGCTTCTATGATAACTTACTGATACTGTTTCTGTGGTAAATGATTGATACTTTGTTTCTTTGGAAACTTACTACAATTGTGTTTCTATGGTAACTTGCAGATACTGTGTTTCTATGGTAAATTACTATGGTAAGTAACGGATACTGTGTTTCTATGTAAACATAATGATATAGTGTTTCTATGGAAACTTACTGATACTGTGTTTCTATGTTAACATAATGATATTGTGTTTCTATGGAAACTTACTGATACTGTATTTCTATGGCCTTTAAATATTTTTATTCTCTCCATGGTGTCAGGGTTTCTAATATGTATTTCTTTATTTGCATCACCAGTTGCCTACAATTGAAAAAAATAATTTAATATGAAGACATATTTCAACATTTGTATAGTGAAATATTCTACTATGATCTATCTTATTTTTAATGGAAAAGGTAGCTGCAAAACTTGGCTTTGCATTAAAGTATGGACAATTCAGTAATGTTTTATGTTTTTCATAATTTGTTCACAAAAATCTAATGAACCCCTAAATCATGCATTATAATAATGTTAAGCCCCATTATTATACATTTTCATGTCAGCAATTTAAAGCGATGTGTGTAAAATGAATTCCTTTACAGTGAAATGAAAACAAATTATCAGAAATAAATCAAGCTCATATTAAACTAGAAAAATATGAGCAAAGCTCACTAATATCATACCCCCCGCTCATCCATTGAAAAAAAAATCTAATCAAATTTTCAAATAGCTGGGCAATATGTAGTAAACATTCTGTGAAAGTTTCAGTGAATTTCATCAAGTGGTCTAGGAGTTGTCACCACAAAGTAGGTACCCTATAGCAGATGAACGAACGGACAGACAAACGAACGAACGGACACTATGATCACTATATACCACCTGCTAAAGCGGGGGTATAAAAATGATAAAAGACATGTATGGTAGTAATGAAACTGAAATTCCATGAGCAGACTGATAAAGGGGTACCCTTAATATTCACATAATATTCACGATAATTATTGATGTATGTACATCTTCCTGTAATGCTTTTCTTCTGTGTAGTCTAATTAAAGTCTTTAAGAACTGAACTAGCAAAATGTAAATATATATCCCTATAAATACTGTATAACCCAAAACTTTGTTTGAATGGATACACTGCTCTCTTATTTTATGATTTTTGTAATTCTCTTCAACCAGGATACTAAATGAACAGATTATCAGACAGAGTTTGTTGATCTTCTTTATTTACCAAATATTTTCCATCTGATGATATGGCTATACACATGACCTGTGCTGTGTGACCTTCACCTCTGTTGTGTTTACCACCTTGTACTGTATACACCTTCCGACATGTCTGGACATCCCCTAAAATATAATTATCATGCTAAGTAAACAATGCTCAGGAAAATCCAATATATTTTACCTTAAAAAAAANGTGTTATTTATTTAAGAAATAATTAACGGTACCCATATATTTATATTGTTTTTACCCCGGGCTGGCACTTTATGGTTTATATTTTACCATAAAGTGCATACTGTGGTAAAAACAATATAAATATATGGGTACCATTAATTATTTCGATTATAATGGGACAAATAAGGTAGTTTGAAATCAAAGCAATCTAAGTCATGAATTAATATTATTTTTACCACGGCTATGGACACAAAGCTAAAGAAGGACGTCATATTAGAATGTTGACTAATTTTGGTCTTGTTAGGGGTGTCTTTAGGGCGGGTACAAAATATAAGAACTGTACTGAAGTACACAAAATTTTGGTATAGGGTTTTAATGACATTATAAAAGTTAAAGCATATACACATGTAGTGCAACAGGTATGAAAATTAGTAAATATAAAACATAATGTAATACCAGAAAGGAGGAGAAAGGAGGTATGGTAAGGCCACTTTTTTGGCCCCTCATTTTCGAAAATAACAAAGTATTGTAAATTAATCAATTATCACTCTTCAGATGTTCATAAGACATTAGTCTGTCAGATATCAGTCATCATTATTTTAAATTCTGTCTGATATTTTCGTATTAGGCTCTCAAACTTAGGAAAATCCGTAAAATCCTTAAAAATTGCCTCATTTTGACGTCTTCTCATTAATATTTAGATTTGAGCAACAGCCTTACCCAAAAAGATCTTTTGCTATAAGACATATTTTTAAAAGATATTGATGTGGTTAAAATATCTTTTTGGGCAAGGCTGTTATTCACATTTGATTTTAATGAAAACTTCATACAAAATGGACGTATTTGGTTAATTTCTCCAAAAATGGCATGTTTATGACTTCACTGTGACGTCATGACTGACTTTGCTGTATAAAAGTTTCTAGATTATATTACTATAATCATTTGGCAAATAAATCAGTGCATTTTTGGAGAGGTTGAATGATTTTTATATTTTTTTGCAATTTTCTATTGCTAACCATACCTCCTCCTTTATCAAATTAAGTAACTAAGGGAGAAAACTGAACATCGATATGTAGGGATGGATGGGAAAGGGTTTTATATATGTCCCTTCCACATTTGTTATAGGGACATAAAAAAGAAAATATATGCCCTTCAAATAAACATAAAATACCTACATTTGATTATTGCACAGTCTTTTGACCCGCTATATATATGTCTGTTGTCTTGTGAAATTGTGATACATGTGACAGCTAACTGATGCCCTCGCAGGACCGTTATGTCATCTGTTGTTGGTGGAATGTACTGTGAAAAATTATATGTAACTTAAAAAGGTATAATACATGTATTTAATGCCTTGAAAAAAGTTACTGCTCCCTATAGGCTACTGAACAATAATAAACAAGTTAGAAATTCTTACAAAAAAAAATCGACAATCACACAATCACAACAAAGCTTTGATAGTGACCTTTCTACTCACCAAGATAAACTCAAAAATAGAATTCCAGGATAATATATCAAATCATCTAGGAAAAGGTGTGGAAAATTGTTTTTCAGTTTTTTTTTTATTATCAAAACAGCAATAGCTACCAATAGCTACAAAAAACAAGTGAAGACCCTAAAAGATGTCTTGCCTGTCCCTGCTGGCCTCTAAATTGATGTGAAATCTAAGTGAACTAATAAGAAAAGTGAATATACTCACTAGACTGTGAAATTGAGGTCAAGGACAAAACTTACCTGCATGACTGACATGTACTACCAAAGACCAACCTACATACCAAGTATTATCAACCTACCACTTCTAGTTATTGAGAAATGGACTTAAGCAAAAAAACTTAATGTGGGCACTAGACCGTGAAATTGAGGTCAAGGACAAAAGTCACCTGCCAGACTGACATGTAATACCCAAGACCAACCTACATACCATATTATCAGCCTACCACTTCTAGATATTGAGAAATGGACTTAAGCAGAAAAACTTAACATGGCCACTAGACCGTGAAATTGAGGTCAAGGTCACATGACGTTATGTCTGTCAAGTAGCACTTGATTAGTACTACCACTGGACCAAATATGATGTTCCTACATCAAAGGGTTTTCAAAATATACTGTATTTAGTAAAAGTTAACGCCGTCGCCGTCGTCATACTTTGCACTCATATGTCTCGCTTTCGTGACTTTCGTCGCGGGCGACAAAAATAATGCATTACATGATACCCTGCCATGTTTCACAAAATTTCAAAGGGGCATAACTCCAGAACCCTATGTACCCATGAACCCAAAATTACACTTGGCCTGTGTTTTGTGGTAAACAACTTACATACCAAGTATGAAGACAGTATGTTATTTCATAACTCATGAACCCCTTGAACCTATGAACGAAAAATTGAACTTGATCTGTGTTTTATGGAAAACAATTTATATACCAAGTTTGACGACAGTATGTAAATCCGTTCACAAGTTATCAGACGGACACCCTAAAATTCATAAAATCTGCAAGTTTCAAGGGGCATAACTCATGTACACCTTAGACTTTTGAACCCAAAATTAAGCTTGGTCTGTATTTTGTAGTAAGCAACTTATATACCAAGTTTTAAGACAGTATGTTATTTCGTTCACAAGTTATCAGTTGGAAACCTTAAAATTCGCAAAATTTCAAAGTTTCAAAGGGCATAACTCCTGAACCCCTTGGACTTCTGAACCCAAAATCTAACTTGACCTGAGTTATGTGATAAACAACTTACATACCAATTTTGAAAACCTTATGTTATATCATTCACAATTTATCAGTCGGAAACCTTCGGGGGACGGATGGACGGACAGACATATGAACAGACGCACGACTGAGGGTATCACATAATACCTCGCCACTACATGTGGCAGGGTATCAAGAAAAACTAAGATGACATACGAATCATACATGTTAAATTTGCATTTTGAACATTGCTAAATATCAAATCAATATTCCAAGTGCTTTTAAAAATGTAAAGAAAAAACAGTTTTTTATTAATTTATAACCTAAAAGGGCAATGACTCTGAATCCGAGCATACTGAAAAATTTCTATCTATCTATATCTACTAACATATCAATTTCTATAATATAATAGTTCTTACATCATCAGCAACTTGTTTATGTAATCGTCCAGTTTGTTCTAACTGAAAAAAAAAATGTAATACAATGTAAACAGAACATTCAACATTTGAAATATTAGTACTAAAATGACAAACAGATATATTAACCATATTATACCAACAGAAATACCTTTATATGTTTAGGGAATAATAGAAGCACATAATATACCAGGGGTTGACACTAAATTTAATTCTCAGTAGACCAAAGGACTACAAGATGCCTGAATTCACAAGTCCTGCGATGATTTTACCGGCCCAAAATAAATATAACTTTAAGAAATTTTCAACATTTTGCTAGACCACAGGACTACCATGTTACAAATTCTAGCAGTCCTTCCTCAAATTCACTAGCCTGGGGCTACAGGACTACTGTTAGAGTCGAACCCTGTATATCGCTTTTTTTTTTCTTCGTGTGGAGTCGATAAAAATGATTCCCTGTGTGAGAAATGTATGCACTCTATACACTTCAGTTCTGGTGTACTTGTTCTTTTTTTTTTGTAATTTCCAAATGTTATTCTGTCCACCTATTTATACTGCCCACATCTGACTATTTCATAATGCAAATTTTTCTTACTATCGTAAGTCTGTAGTTGTCTACTAGCTTTAGACACTGTTGATTTTGTCGGGCAACAGAGGTCAGTAATTGTAAGAACTCTTTGCCAGTTTATGTCTGTTGGATACAAAGCTATGTTCTAATTCCAACAATATTTTCAGCACATGCATATATTTTGTTACAAAAGGGCATTCGTAATGTACAATTTCATGTTTTATTCACTCAATATTCATTTAATTTTGTGTAAATAACGTTTTAAATAATGAATCACACTGAAATCCACATCAAATAATGACAATATTAGAAATTTACAACAGTTACTAAATTTAAGACTCGGAGCTGAAATTGACATAACCGTAACCTAGCAACAAATGTGTTGTTGTTATGAAATCTTATCTATGTTGCATATCATGCTGTACGATTTGAATATAAAACTTTAAATTTTTAACGTTAATAAAATTATAAATATGAGTTTTATTCCTTTTCTTTCCTGTTGTTTGCTTAAAAAATAACATGACTAAGCAGTCATATAAATCAGAAACACAACCAGCTAATACATATTACTGCTTCGATTTTTAAAATATCCGTATTTTCTATGTTTCATAACAGATTTTTGGAAAAAGTCATAAGCTTATGAGCCACTTTTATTAATAAAACAACGAATATAGATTTTTCTATGTCCATTTATGTGTGTTCGTATGCAGTTTTCCGATATATTTAAATTCTAGTGCAAAAGTGAATATTGCTCTCTAAGAGCCGCTTCGAATGTTTAAAACTCTTGTTAACTATATTAGAATCGAAATAGATTATTGCAATTGGGCTCTATGCGAATTAGAACATGGTCAGACCTTAAACTTGTCTTCATTTTATACCTCGCTATCGCTCGGTATAAAATATTGACAAATATAAGGTCTGCCCATGTTCTAATTCGCATAGAGCCCGCTTGCAATAATCTATTTCTTAAACAATTTACCACATTTTCCCACAAAGTTCTATGTTAAACTATATTCACCCTTGGTGGCCTTTCATTATTTCTGGTTCAAATATTTAAAATTTTGTAGATGACCATCAAGTTAGCATGCCTTCTTAATATTAACTTGATATATGAAACGGTTTTCAAGAATTAGCAATTTACAACAGTTTCCCATAGGGTCGAATGTTAAACTATGATTTGAAGTGGCAGCGATCTTGGATTTATGATCAGTATTATTAAAAAAATGGGTCAAAGAATCAAATGGCCGGGTTGCGTTTTGGTGCTTCTAGCTATAAAGTGTTGTTTTTTAGGTTCCCTAAAGGGTCTGTGAAAAACAGGGAAAAAAAATTCAAAATAATTCCAAAAAGGGAGGTGCACATCTACAATATGTATAGAAACATTTTGTGAGGTTTCAAAAATGTAGGTTGAAAACTGTAGGAGGAGTTGATTTCACAAAATCAGTATAGGTATCCTTTATTGAAAGTGTCGATAAAAAATGACTAAGTTCCAAAGTCTGTAAAAACAGAAAAAAATTTTCAAAATTATTCCAAAAAAGGGAGGTGCATATCTACAATATATATAGAAACATTTGGTGAAGTTTCAAAATTGTAGGTTGAAAACTGTAGGAGGAGTTGATTTCACAAAATAGGTACCCTTTGTTGAAAATGT
>MJUU01043263.1:11917-27175 GCA_002080025.1 Modiolus philippinarum
AATCTTGGATGAGATGCAAGACCTGTTGAATATATGTAAAAATAGTTCTTGATAAGCTGAACAATTTTGCTATTCAAACTTAACCTCTATCTCAAATCGTTTTTGAAAATACAAGATAAAATGTATAAAATTACGAAAATTTGACAAATAAAGGGCAATAACTCCAACACTGGTATCTAGAATTTCTTCAAAATTTCCAGAGGGGCAGATCTTTCTATGCTGAACATTCTTACAATTCAAGTTGACTTCTATCTGTTATAGTTTTTCTAATAAAAATACAAAATATAAAAATTTTGAAAAATTTACGGAAAAGGACAATAACTGAACAGCAGATTTTCAGATTTTCTTCAAAACTGCAGGACAGGGAGATCTTGCTATGCTGATCATTTTTACACCATGTCAGATTTTTGATATCTGTAACGGTTTTTGAGTAATTTGCAAAAAACAGCAATTTACCCCTATGTTCTTTTTTTTGTAACAGCAACCGTGTTGTTTGGTCTTAAGAGTAATCTACTGCATACTCTGGTGATGATTCAGGACAAGTTTGGCTACAATGGCCCAGCTGTTTCAGAGAAAAGATTTTTGAAATTGTTGACGGATGATACACAAAATTTGACAAATAAAGGGCAATAACTGCAACATGGGTATTTAGATTTTCTTCAAAATTTCCAGAGGGAAAGATCTTGGTATGCTGAACATTTTTGCAATTTCAAGTTGACTTCTATCTGTTAAAGTTTTTCCAATAAACAATAAAAAAATATCAAATTTTGAAAATTTTAAGGAAAAGGGCAATAACTCCAAGACGAATTTTCAGATTTTCTTCCATATAGGAGGGCAGGTAGATCTTTCTATGCTAATCATTTTTACCTCCATGTCAGATTTTTGATATATGAAACGGTTTTTGAGTTATTTGCAAACTAGAGAATGTAACTGTAAGACACGGATGTCCCCCCAATAAATTTATTGCAAAAGATAACCCAAGTCAATTGTGCATAAAATGAATTCCCCGTCAGTGAATTGTGATAGAATATTGTGTGTAGTTGTTAAGAAGTGGACACAAGTCACTCAAGCATAAAATATAGGTCAAAGTCACTTAATTGTCAATGATTTGGTAAGCACTAATCAAGATGATTAATTTGATGAAACAACATTGTCTTATAATGTGAAGTTGTTAAGAAATCAACTTGATTGATTGATTGAATATTGTTTAACGTCTACTGCGCAATATTTCAGTTATATCGAGACGAGAACAAGTTTGTTAATAAATAATCACTTTGGGGTATGGAAAGGGTCACGGGACGGGAAATTCTGACTGCCCTGGAAAAAGTAGGGTGAAGTTGAAAGGGGCGGGAAATTTAGCCTTGTAGCCAATCACCTACGGACCACTCAAAAAAGAGCTTGCTACAAGGGTTCTTTAACATGCAGGATGCGTGGCATTTCTTCCAACATGTGGACCTGAGTTTACATCCCATCTGAAAGATGGGTTGTGTATTTTTTCATCCCGCACAACCACAGACATCCAGTTTTGGAGGGGTTGTACCCTGAAGCCTGGAATACTGGGTCCTATTTCTATATCCTGGGGTTCCCTTGGGGTCAGCCCCGTTTAGGAGGGTCATAACCCACAAGCCAGAGATACTAGGTCCTATTTCTATACCCCAGTGTTCCCTCAGTGGGAGAAATTGACTTGAACTCATAATTTAAACGAAGTCAATCAAGCATAAAATGTTGGTCATGGACACCAAACTGTTGGTGAAACAGGCAGTTCTCGTATAGATGAATATTACCATGAAATATCATGATGCATGAAATATCTAGATGCTACAATACATAGTCATTGAGAAACAGACTTAAACACAAAACTTCACCAAAGCCACTGAAGAGTAAAATGTAGGTCAAAGCCACCTAAATGTCAATGATTTGGGTAGTATTCATCAAGGCAATTACTTGGATATCATACAACATTATTGTCTTTTAATATGCAGTTGTTGAGAAATGGACTTTAACACAAAACTTAACAAAAGTCACTGAAGAGCGAAATGTAGGTAAAAGCCACCTTTTTGTCAATGATTTGTGTAGTACTCATCAAGGAAGTTAATTTGATACAACATCATTGTCTTATAATGTGTAGCTGTTGAGAAATGGACTTCAACGCAAAACTTAACCAAAGTCACTGAAGCGTAAAATGTAGGTCAAAGAGTCAAACTGCCTAGTGAACTGTGTAGTACTATAAAAGATCTACCTACTGGCCTACTATCATTGTTCTACACCTTACAGTTTCCGAGAAATGTACTTAAACACAAAACTTAACCGGACGTACAGATGTACAAATGGACAGACAAGGGTTACACTATATGCCCCTTCCATATTCATGGGAGGAGCATAAAAACATCAGTTTACCCCTATGTACTAGTTTTAGTAACAGCAGCCTTGTTGTTTGACCTGCCAACTAATCGAACACAATTTGATGAAGCCATACCCTGGTGATGATTCAGGCCAAGTGGTATTAGAGGAGATTTTTGAAATTGTTTGACAGACAGATGGACGGACGGACACATAGTGATGGCAAAAGCTCACATGGCCTTTTAGGCCAGGTGAGCTAAAATTAGTGGGAATGGCGCAAAGTAGATTGAACACTGCCATACTGTCCATTTTCTTATTGAAATTAACATAGGTAACAATGTATTGTTGCATATATCCAACCAAATTTTATTAACATCGGTGATTTTTTTTTCCTGAAGACACCTTTCTTGCTTCAATGTTGACCAAAAAAGATGCAACAGTTAATACAAATGATATAGTATTTAGAATACCTCTCCCAAATTTTATTCCATAAATTAACAAGAGTTGTCAGAAGACAACAAAGCTCGCCGTGGATTCCAGTAACCTCAATGCACAATAAATTTGAAAGTAATAGAAAGCTTTCTTCACAAGAAAATCAAATATCAAATATAAACACCTTATCATTAAACAACTTAATTTTAGAAGCAAAGTTAAAGTTTTAAAAAAATTGCCTTCAGGCCAAGGTCAAGGTCAAAATGTCTACAAATATGGTACCACAAGAAAGCTCTCACCATAAGGAAGTTACATACAAAATATAAACACCCTACCACTAAAGGCCTACCTTCTAGAGGCAAGGCTAAAGTTTTTTACAAATTGCCCTCAGGGCAAGGTCAAGGTCAAAATGTCTACAAGTATGGTACCAGAAGAAAGCTCTCATCATAAGGAAGTTACATACCAAATATGAACACCCTACCACCAAAAGCCTACCTTCTAAGGCAAGGTTAAAGTTTTTTAAAATTGCCCTAAGGGCAAGGTCAAGGTCAAAATGTCTACAAGTATNGTGAAATTGAGGTCAAGGACAAAAGTCACCTGCCAGACTGACATGTACTACCCAAGACCAACCTACATACCAAATATTATCAACCTACCACTTCTAGTTATTGAGAAATGGACTTTAGCAGAAAAACTTAACGTGGCCACTAGACCGTGAAATGAGGTCAAGGACAAAAGTCACCTGCCATACTGACATGTACTACCCATGACCAACCTACATACCATATTATCAGCCTACCACTTCTAGATATTGAGAAATGGACTTAAGCAGAAAACTTAACATGGCCACTAGACCATGAAATTGAGGTCAAGGTCACATGACGTTATGTCCGTCAGGTAGCACTTGATTAGTACTACCACTGGACCAAATATGATGTTCCTACATCAAAGGGTTTTCAAAATATCCTGTATTTAGTAAAAGTTAATGCCGTCGTCATACTTTGCAAGCATATGTCTCGCTTTCGTGACTTTCGTCGCGGGCGACAAAAATAATGCATTACATGATACCCCGCCATGTTTCACAAAATTTCAAAGGGGCATAACTCCAGAACCCTATGTACCCATGAACCCAAAATTACACTTGGCGTGTGTTTTGTGGTAAACAACTTACATACCAAGTATGAAGACAGTATGTTATTTCATTCAAAAGTTATCAGTCGAAAACCCTAACATATGCAAAATTTCAAAGTTTCAAGGGGCATAACTCCAGAATCCCTTGGACCTCTGCACCCAAAATCAATTATAGTCCGAGTTTTGTGGTAAATATCTTGTAGACAAAGTTTTAAGAAAGAATGATATTTCATTGGCAAGTTATCAGTCAGGAAACCTTAAAATTTGCAAAATTTCAAAGTTTCTAGGGGTGTAACTCCTGAACCGCTTTGACCTCTGAACCAAAAATCAAACTTGGTCTATTTTTTGTGATAAGCAACTTTCATATCAAGTTTGAAGAAGGTATACTTTTTCATTCACAAGTTAACAGTTGGAAACCCTAAAACTCATAAAATTTCCAAAGTTTCAAGGGGCATAACTCATGAACCCCTTGAACCTATGAACCAAAAATTGAACTTGATCTGTGTTTTATAGAAAACAATTTATATACTAAGTTTGAAGACAGTATGTAAATCCGTTCACAAGTTATCAGACGGACACCCTAAAATTCATAAAATCTGCAAGTTTCAAGGGGCATAACTCATGAACACCTTAGACTTCTGAACCCAAAATTAAGCTTGGTCTGTATTTTGTAGTAACTAACTTATATCCCAAGTTTTAAGACAGTATGTTATTTCGTTCACAAGTTATCAGTTGGAAACCTTAAAATTCGCAAAATTTCAAAGTTTCAAAGGGCATAACTCCTGAACCCCTTGGACTTCTGAACCCAAAATCTAACTTAACCTGAGTTATGTGATAAACAACTTACATACCAATTTTGAAAACCTTATGTTATATCATTCACAATTTATCAGTCGGAAACCTTTGGGGGACGGATGGACAGACAGACATATGAGCAGATGCACGACTGAGGGTATCACATAATACCTTGCCACTACATGTGGCAGGGTATCAAGAAAAACTAAGATGACATACGAATCATACATGTTAAATTTGCATTTTGAACATTGCTAAATATCAAATCAATATTCCAAGTGCTTTTAAAAATGTAAAGAAATAACAGTTTTTTATTAATTTATAACCTAAAAGGGCAATGACTCTGAATCCGAGCATACTGAAAAATTTCTATCTATCTATATCTACTAACATATCAATTTCTATAATATAATAGTTCTTACATCATCAGCAACTTGTTTATGTAATCGTCCAGTTTGTTCTAACTGAAAAAAAATGTAATACAATGTAAACAGAAATAAAACATTCAACATTTGAAATATTAGTACTAAAATGACAAACAGATATATTAACCATATTATACCAACAGAAATACCTTTATATGTTTAGGGAATAGTAGAAGCACATAATATACCAGGGGTTGACACTAAATCTAATTCTCAGTAGACCAAAGGACTACAAGATGCCTGAATTCACTAGTCCTGCGATGATTTTACTGGCCCAAAATAAATATAACTTAAAGAAATTTTCCACATTTTGCTAGACCACATGACTACCATGTTACAAATTCTAGTAGTCCTTCCTCAAATTCACTAGCCTGGGGCTACAGGACTACTGTTAGAGTCGAACCCTGTATACCGCTTTTTTTTCCTTCGTGTGGAGTCGATAAAAATGATTCCCTGTGTGAGAAATGTATGCACTCTATACACTTCAGTTCTGGTGTACTTGTTCTTTTTTTTGTATTTTCCAAATGTTATTCTGTCCACCTATTTATACTGCCCAAATCTGACTATTTTATAATGCAAAGTTTTCTTACTATCCTAAGTCTGTAGTTGTCTACTAGCTTTAGACACTGTTGATTATGTCGGGCAACAGAGGTCAGTAATTGTAAGAACTCTTTGCCAGTTTAATTCATGTTTGCTGACGACCACACATCCACGAGTATAACAGGAACATGGATGCAGCATCATTTGAAATACAGCAATGAATTCTGCTCAAACCTGTGCTAGGACTGTCTTGTACTTACTATGAGGTATGAGGAAAGCTCATTGTTCAAGGTCTCATGTGACTTCAAGATGAAGAACAACAATAAAAGTATTGTTAATTTGTTTGGTTTTACCACCTATTTGCTGAAACTTTGTTACATGTGCATTTCCTCCAAATCCTTTCCTTATTTATTTATCATGTTCATGTTCTTTTTTTAATTTTTATCCCATACCAGTGTTTAATCTAGAATTTGGACTCAGGGGGTCATGCAAGCCCAGGTTCCTTATAATAGGGGGCCAAAACTTGTAGTTCAGGGCCAGTGAAAAAAAGGATGGACACCATATGCCTTGTTAGAGTTGAAGTTTTAAAACTACAGCAACCAGATGTAAAGGAGTTCTTTTTATTTATAAGTTTTAAGACATAGTGAGCATATCATATGCTGTTTATCTTTATCAAATTTGAATTTAGGGTCCATTAACCAATCATACTGAAATCACAGGGCCTTGTTACTAATTAGAAAATTTTACTATCAATGCATAGTGTATATTAGTAACAAAGCCATGTGCTGAAATTTTCGAGTTGCCGATGAAGATGTCACTGATTGTTCTACATTTTGAGTTTCTTCTAAATTGTCCAATTCATTTTGATTCTTGACTGTTCAGGTTGTAGTTTTTATTTGCTTCTCCCCCACAGGGACAAAATACTAGTAAGAAGAAATAGGCTTTATAATTCCGTAACCAAGGTGTAAATGTCAGTGACCTTTTAATTATCTAAATGATACAGATGTTTATTTACGACTTCTGATCCCCCTTAATAATAACCTTACTGACTCTGATGAAGGTATGTAACTTTACATCCGGTTTGGACACCTTTTCAGGTAAATTTCGAAAGGGGAGATATCAAAACAGTGAAAATTACCACACACCCGTATTGGCCCACAAAGATTTATCCACTGCACCAATCAAGCAACCAGAGGCTCACATGTGATACTGTATCGCTCACCTGGTTGCATTGATCAAATAAGATTTTCACATCAAATTTAATGATTAATCTGAGATGACAGCCAACTGGTAGTAAAATTGTTCATCTGGTAGATTACTGTCATGTTAAAATACTTTATTATTATAAATTTGATGTATTAAATGGTTTAAAGAATAAACAATTTACAACATTTTCCCACAAAGTGCTATGTTAAACTATATTCACCCTTGGTGGCCTATTATTATTTCTGATTGGTTCAAATATATAAAATTTTGTAGATGACCATCAAGTTAGCATACCTTCTTAATATTAACTTGATATATGAAACGGTTTTCAAGAATTAGCAATTTACAACAGTTTCCCATAGGGTCCAATGTTAAACTATGATTTGAAGTGGCAGCGATCTTGGATTTATGATTGGTATTATTAAAATCATACATTTGTAAAATGAATTAATATCAACTTGTTGCATGAAATAATTTTCAAGAATTAACAATTTGCAACATTTTACCACATGGTCCTCTGTTTAACTATGTTCCCTGCCGGCAGCCATTTTGGATTCGTGATTGCTACCTATGAATATATAAAATTTGGTGGATGACCATCATGTTACCATGCCATGTTAATATCAACTTGACTTATTTAACGATTTTCAAGAATTAAAAATTTACAACATTTTCTCATAGGATCCCATGTTAAACTAAGATCGCCATTGGTGGCCATCTTGAATTTATGATCGATTCTAAAATTATACATTTGTTTGATAACCATCATGTTACCATGTCTACTTAAAATCAACTTTATGCATGAAACAGTTTTCAAGAGGTAACAATTTACAAAAATTATCCTTACGGTCCTATGTTAAAGTATGTTCCCCAGTGTAGCAATCTTGGATGAGATGCGAAACCTGTTGAACATATGTAAAAATTGTAGATCTTGATAAGCTGAACAATTTTGCTATTCAAACTTAACCTCTATCTCAAATTGTTTTTGAAATACAAGATAAAATGTATAAAATTATGAAAATTTGACAAATAAAGGGCAATAACACTGGTATCTAGATTTCCTTCAAAATTTCCAGAGGGGCAGATCTTTCTATGCTGAACATTTTTACAATTCAAGTTGACTTCTATCTGTTATAGTTTTTCTAATAAAAATACAAAATATAAAAATTTTGAAAAATTTACGGAAAAGGGCAATAACTCAACGACAGATTTTCAAATTTTCTTCAAAACTGGAAGACAGGTAGATCTTGCTATGCTGATCACTTTTACACCTGTCAGATTTTTGATATCTGTAACAGTTTTTGAGTAATTTGCAAAAAACAGCAATTTACCCCTATGTTCTATTTTTAGTGACAGCAACCATGTTATTTGGTCTTAAGACTAATCGAACATATTTTTGAAAATGCATACTCTGGTGATGATTCAGGACAAGTTTGGTTACCATTGGCGCAGCTGTTACAAAGAAAAGATTTTTGAAATTGTTGACGGATGATACACAAAATTTGACAAATAAAGGGCAATAACTGCAACATGGGTATTTAGATTTTCTTCAAAATTTCCAGAGGGGAATCTTGGTATGCTGAACATTTTTGCAATTTCAATTGACTTCTATCTGTTAAATTTTTTCCAATAAAAAACTAGAGCTTTTGCCGATTGGCAACCAATTATGCCCCCGCTCATTGAACGCTGAATCAATATGGCAAGTGCATATTTAATTGTGTGTTGACACAATACAGGTGTTGACACAGTACAAGTATGGACACAATGATATGCCTCCTCTTTTTCAAAAATATATAAAAGGGAAGTTCTGAGATGCAAAATCATTTCTATGGGTACTGACATTCTTTTTATAAAGTTTCATCAAATTTGAGGCACTTTGAATTTTCCCGCCTTTTTTCAGTTTCCGTGGCAACCGTGGCCATTTTGAATATTCCACAAGGTATGTGTGTGCACATCTACTTATTGTAAGTTAGATTCCTTTGAAGTAGTTGGAATTTGTTTGCAAACTTTCTCAAAATCATGAATAGTTGTGTTTTGCATTCATACGGACGGATGGACGGACGAACGAACAAATGAACGGACAGACGGACGGACAAGGGTAAAACAATATGCCCCCCGATTTTTCATCGCGGGGGCATAATAAAAAATATCAAATTTTGAAAATTTAAGGAAAAAGGGCAATAACTCCAAGACGAGTTTTCATATTTTCTTCCATATTGGAAGGCAGGTAGATCTTTCTATGCTGATCATTTTTATCTCCATGTCAGATTTTTGATATCTGTAACGGTTTTTGAGTTATTTGCAAACTAGAGAATGTGTCTGTAAGACACCGATGCCCCCCCAATAAATTTATTGCAAAAGAGAACCCAAGTCAATTGTGCATCAAAGTGCAGCCTGCACTGGAAAGGAGATTGATTTTGATGGTAATAGTTTTACAATTTATATTGACAGGTGCCATATAAACTATTCCATCATTAACTGTTTATGAAGTGCAATTCAAAAAATACTTCTACTGAAAAACTAATGAACAATTAAGATCATTCAAACAGTAAAAATTCATTCAAGGCCAGTGTTCAATTAGGGCTGTTTAAATTTGGAATTAATTATTAGTCCACTAATTTTGTAAAAAAAAAAAAAGAGCACTTTTTATACATTTATTTAATAATTCAAGGTTTATTAAAGAAAAGGATATGCAGAAATTTACAAAAGTGTATTTAGATATCAAGATATATGTGAAGAAAAAACAAAAACTTTGCATTTTGAATTTACCAATCTGAAATTTAAAATCATAATTACTGTAACCTTGTTTCTAACCTAACATATTTATTCTAAAATGTATTGATTTACAAAATGTGCAAATATTATCCAAATCCAATAAGAAATAAATTTTCTAGAGCGCTTACAAGGATAGTTCGTCAATTTTCAAATTTAAAAAGGGGCATAACTCCTACAAAAATATTCCAATAAGACTCATCTTTGAACTCGCTTGAGGCATTCTAGAACTAAAGCTTCTGTGTAAATATTATCCAAATCCAATGAGAAATAAATTTTCTAGAGCGCTTACAAGGATATTTTGTCAATTTTCAAAGTAGAAAAGGGGCATAACTCCTACAAAAATATTCGAATAGGACTCATCTTTGATCTCGCTTGAGGCATTCTGAACTAAAAGCTTCTGTGTAAATATAATCCAAATCCAATGAGAAATAAATTTTCTAGAGTGCTTACAAGGATATTTTGTCAATTTTCAAAGTTAAAAAGGGGCATAACTCCTACAAAAATACTCGAATAGGACTCATCTTTGAACTCACTTGAGCCATTGTTAAACTTAAGCTACTGCATAAATATTATTAAAATCCAATGAGAAATAAACTTGCTAGAGGGCTTACAAGGCTGATGGACGGATGCCCGGCATTACCATATCCCCGCATCGCATTGCGGCGGGGATAATATCTTTTCTTGTTAATCAATGATATGAGCATAAATCTTCATTACTGTAGAAATAATATGACAGAAGTAAACATTGTAGTGATTTCTTTGTAAATTCCCAGTGGCACAAAGGAGATCAATCTCCTTAATAAAATGAATCCCCTGTCAGTGAATTGTGATGGAATATTGTGTGTAGTTGTTAAGAAGTGGACACAAGTCACTCAAGCATAAAATATAGGTCAAAGTCACTTAATTACCAATAATTTGGTAAGCACTAATCAAGATGATTAATTTGATGAAACAACATTGTCTATAATGTGAAGTTGTTAAGAAATCAACTTGATTGATTGAATATTGTTTAACGTCTACTGAGCAATATTTCAGCTATATCGAGACGAGAACAAGTTTGTTAATAAATAATCACTTTGGGGTATGGAAAGTGTCATGGGATGGGAAATTCTGACTGCCCTGGAAAAGTAGGGTGAAATCAAAAGGGGTAGGGAATTTAGCCTTGTAGCCAATCACCTACGGACCACTCAAAAAAGAGCTTGCTACAAGGGTTCTTTAATGGCAGGAAGCGTGGCATTTCTTCCAACACGTGGACCTGAGTTTACATCCCATCCGAAAGATGGGTTGTGTATTTATTCACCCTGCACAACCACAGACATCCAGACATCCAGTTTTGAAGGGGTTGTACCCCGAAGCCTGGAATACTAGGTCCTATTTCTATATCCCGGATTTCCCTTGGGGTCGGCCCCGTTTAGGAGGGGTCATACCCCGCAAGCCAGAGATACTAGGCCCTATTTCTATACCCCAGTGTTCCTCCAGGGGGTGAAATTGACTTGAACTCATAATTTTACAAAAGTCAATCAAGCATAAAATTTATGTCATGGACACCAAACTGTTGGTGAAACAGGCAGTTCTTGTATAGATGAATGTTACCATGAAATGTCATGATGCATGAAATATCAAGATGCTACAATACATAGTCGTTGAGAAACAGACTTAAGCACAAAACTTCACCAAAGTCACTGAATAGTAAAATGTAGGTCAAAGCCACCTAAATGTCAATGTTTCGGGTAGTACTCATCAAGGCAATTAATTGGATATCATAATATGCAGTTGTTGAGAAATGGACTTTACCACAAAACTTAACCAAAGTCACTGAAGAGCGAAATGTAGGTAAAAGCCACCTAATTGTCAATGATTTGTGTAGTACTCATCAAGGAAGTTAATTTGATACAACATCATTGTCTTATAATGTGTAGTTGTTGAGAAATGGACTTCAACGCAAAACTTATCCAAAGTCACTGAAGCGTTAAATGTAGGTCAAAGAGTCAAACTGCCTAGTGAACTGTGTAGTACTATCAAAGATCTACCTACTGGCCTACTATCATTGTTCTACACCTTACAGTTTCCGAGAAATGTACTTAAACGCAAAACTTAACCGGACGTACGGATGTACAAACGGACAGACAAGGGTAACACTATATGCCCCTTCCATGCTCGTGGGCGGGGCATAAAAACTTCATTTTACCCCTATGTACTAGTTTTAGTAACAGCGGCCATGTTGTTTGACCTGCCAACTAATCGAACACAATTTGGAGAAGCCATACCCAGGTGATGATTCAGGCCAAGTGGCTTTAGAGGAGAAGATTTTTGAAATTGTTGACAGACAGATGGACGGGCGGACGCATAGTGATGGCAAAAGCTCACATGGCCTTTTAGGTCAGATGAGCTAAAATTCATGGGAATGGCGCAATGGCGCGCTGTAGATTGAACACTGCCATACTGTCCATTTTCTTATTGAAATTAACATAGGTATCAATGTCTTGTTGCATATATCCAACCAAATTATATTTACATCGGTGTTTTTTTTTTATTCTGAAGACACCTTTCTTGCTCGAATGTTGACCAAAAAAGATGCAACAGTTAATAGGAATTATATAGTATTTAGAATAAATTAATAATCAATCAAATCAAGTTCTGAATTAGAAAGTGCACATCTACATTGTCACAAAGACTCTATTATAATTTTATGAAAATCTGTTCAGTGGTTCAGGAAGAGCAGCGGATAAGAAATGGGTAAAACTTGTTATGTAATAGTAAAGTACATGTTTTGTTATGGGGAAACCCCAAAAAATTAATGAAATCATATTCTGAAATATGAGGTGCACATCTACATTATGTCACAAAGACTGTGTTAAAGTTTCATGAAAATCTACTCAGTGGTTCAAGAGGAGTAGTGGATAACAGATTGGTATCACTTGTTATGTAAGGGCAAAGTTCATATTTTGCTATTGGAAACCCCAAAAATCAATCAAATCAAATTCTGAAATAGGAGATGCACATCTACATTATGTCACAAAGACTGTGTTAAAATTTCATAAATATTCATTCACTGGTTTTGGAGGATTAGTGGATAAGAGATGGGAACCATCAGGTGTAACGGACAGAAGGAAGGACGAGCAACCCCATCACTATATACCCCTACTTTTCAAGTAGGGGATATAACATCACTAGAATATATAGGAGACATTATCTATTCTAAGCAATAACTAAACATACTATATCTTGTTTTAATCTGTGTGAAACAATATCTCTGTGTATTTCCTCTTCTTCAAGTTTTTCTGCTTCTGCAAAAATTAACACATTTATAAAAAGTTTGTACTGTCCACATTGGAGGCGGCTAAGGTATTGTCCATTGTCAAGCACAGTTGGATACTTAGATATTAGTTACTGTTTTCCATGTTGGGGAGGCCACAAGTAATATGTCAATTGTCAAGCACATCTAGATACATGTATTAGTTACTGCATTGCATGATGTACCAATGTATGGAGAAGGCATCGGGTTAGTAATATGTCAATAATTGTCACGCACACTTGGCTAAAGTTTCATAAAGCAATAGCTAAATATTCCTAGATTCTCATTTGGTTTTCTTTAAAATTCAGGGCAGGTGGGAGAATTTTATACTTCATTTTGTATGGTCATGAGGCCAAGATAATTTATTTCTATGTTTGGCGTCAGCCAGTACATTGAAAATGTGTGATTATTTAACAAAACAAACAAGAGATATTTTTTGTTTTTTTGCAATTAACATGGTAGCTTAAGGACTAAACTAGAAAAACTGTGAGCATAGCTCACTCATATATACACCCCAAGCTCCCACATTTGATTCCAGAAGTAAAAAAAATCAGCAATAAAAAAAATCGAAGTCAAATCAAATTTTTGAACAGCTTGTGCACAATGGCAATATGCACTGAAGATTCCGTGAAAGTTTCATTGAATTCCACCAAGTGGTCTAGGAGGAGTTGTCGCATCAGAGTTTGTACCCCTATGGCGGACGGAATAACGAACTGAAAGACAGGTGGAGGGACGAACTGACACCATGATTACTATATACTGCCTGCTAAAGGGGGGACTAATAAAGAGATAACTAGTATGTATTCCCAAAAGAAACTTTTTAAAAGAAATCACATAACTGAAATGGGAAAAAAAATGAGCAATATGGAAAATATACCAACACTAGATTCAATTGAATTATGAAAACTGACTTCATCACATTAAAGTGTGTTATTTTCAAGAATTATTTCCTTTGCTTTTGCTTTGTTATTTGTTTGTTCCTTAATTTCAAAAATAAAGTTGGCGCAAAACACAGAATTAAATTGGATTGGCCAGATTGTAAAAACTATCGAACAAAATGGCCATA
Organism: Modiolus philippinarum; assembly: GCA_002080025.1. Classification (NCBI taxonomy): domain Eukaryota; kingdom Metazoa; phylum Mollusca; class Bivalvia; order Mytilida; family Modiolidae; genus Modiolus; species Modiolus philippinarum. The sequence continues at coordinate 25,923 of MJUU01043263.1, forward strand.
AATGAGCAAAAATGCAAAATAAATTTTTTTAAGGGGGCTGAAAAAATTGGGGATGAGAAATCTAGGACATTTCCTATGATTGTCTTACCTTCAGCTTCTATTTGTGACAAATACTGCTTGGCTAGCCTTAATTTCTTTTCCTGTGCTGTCTCCTCTTCTTCCTCTGATGAAGAATAAGTTTTCTTTCCTTCATCATCACTGAAAAATTTTTTAAAAGGATAAAAACACATGATACAATAACTAAATTATGACATAAGCAAACTGAACTTACTACAACTACAGTCAAAAGTAGAATGTGCTGAAGACTTGTACATGTAAAAGACTTTTATACCATACGGTCAAAACAACAATAGCAGCTGTAACCAGAGGCTACCTGGAGCCTATATCGCTCACCTGGCTTTCAGTTGCCACAATCAAGCTAAGTTTGTAAGTTATACAGTTGAACTTCAGTCTCTCAAACTTTGGTAGAGCAAACACCACCATTAACTTGGACTCTATTTTAAGTCTGATCATGTCTTGCTATACTTCTTTGTTGGGCATTTTTGACAAAAATTGTCTTGCTAAGGACCACTTTCAACACCAGTTTTGAAGTCGAGACATCATTTGGTAAATGGCAGTCAACAACAATTTTTAACACCATATCTTTAAGTTATGACATCAATATCTATTTGGAAACCAAATTTCATTGAAATCAGACAATGTTGAATTTCCCACCTTTTGGTGGCCATTTTGAAAATGGCAGTCAACAAACAATTTTCAACAAAGGTTTTGCAGTAGCAACATCAATATCCACTTGGAAACCAAATTTCATTGAAATCAGACAACGTCGAATTTTCCCACCTTTTTTGGCGGCCATTTTGAAAAAGGTGGTGAACGAACAATTTTTAACATCAGTTTTGAAGTTGCGACATCAATATCTTTTTGGAAACCAAATTTCATTGAAATTGGACAATGTTGAATTTTCCCACCTTTTTTGGAGGCCATTTTGAAAATGGTGGTCAACGAACAATTTTCAACACCAGTTTTGAAGTTGCAACATCAATATCTTTTTGGAAACCAAATTTTATTGAATCAGACAATGTTGAATTTTCCCGCCTTTTTTTGGCCGCCATTTTGAAAATGGTGATCATCCAATGTTTTGAAGTCGCCACAGCATTGCAAACATTTTATTTATTTACACTTAACCGTCATCCTCTACCATCCTCTAAAGTTTTGGAAATTTAAGATGAAAAATATGAAAATTTTGAAAATTC